>CM028930.1:23893536-24136036 GCA_016801845.1 Polydactylus sextarius | reverse complement strand
AGTAACACATCAAGTTTACCACATCCTGCAGGATGAAGGATTAAGGAGAACTTTGTTTACTGTAATTTGAGTTTTCTACACGTGTGTGACGTGTTCTAACCGTGTGTGATTTGTCCTCATCCACCTTCTGCTTTAAGTCATGTAACACGTCTTTAACTGAAGCTTATTTTCCAAAAAAATAAAAAATAAATAGATAAATAAAATAACAGCGATAATACCAGGGTTGGTGTTGGTCACACTGAAGACCCCACTTCCCTCTAAGAGCCTCACAAATGTAGACTTTAGATTTTCCACCTGTTAATCCGTCCCCACGGCCAAAACAATCACATCCACTCATGTCTGTAGCAGATAACTGTACAAATTGTTCACCACAGATTTTCTTAAATAAGCTGTGCAGACGTCAGTTTCTCAGGATCAGCTGTGATTTGCCGGTAATACCATCACCACACTGAGATGCCCTCAATCTGACAGTCACCCTGGAGGCAGATCTGAGTCTGTTGAAAGAGGATGGGATAATAGAGATAATGTACAGCAACGTCTGTGACAAATATAAATTAGAAATCCTCATTTTTCAACAGGAAACAGCAGTGAAAGTGCTAATAATGGATGTTTTCTTATCATTATACTTACATTAATGTCATAAATACAGAATTTATTGCCTAATTTATTGAATTATCCAAATATTTCTGATTATTTAATATTTAATAACAATGTTTTTTCACCTATTACATTTATATATTATAATATAAAGCTACAAATACCACCTACTTCCCATTCTACATTTGCAGTGTGAACAATATAACCAAAGCACTTTCAATATCAAGTATTTATTTATGTACATGTTTAAAGATGTGGACACTTTTATTATTGTTGTTATTTAATTTATTTACGTATAAAATGTAATAACTTCTGTAAATATAATTCACTACCTTATAATTCACTACCAACAAATATAATATTTATTTTGAAAAATCATAGCCGGAAGTGTTATTTAAACGAACACTAATGCTGATAATTGCGATATAGAACATATATAATTAATAATTAGTGAAATATTACAGTGTTTTTTGCTTATTTTTTCTGTTATCGCTGTATTTTTTCTGTATTTATTGTATAAATTTCCATCTTCGTTCATATCTGCGCGCTAACCGGGTTTTATTTTGAAGTTATCTAACCGGAAGTGATAGAGTTCATTCTTCTTCGTTGAACACGCTCCAGTTCACCGGCCGGGGTTTCAGCTAAGCTAGCTAGCTAAAACAAGTGTCTTAAAAAATAAAATAAACGCCTTGTCCTTATTTTAAAATGTCTCACCCAACACCGTCCGGGAAGCCGTCAAACCCCGAAAACCCTCGTGTTTTCTTCGATGTAGACATTGGTGGAGAAAGAGGTCGGGACATTTTTTTTTTTAAATTTAACGTCAGCTAACGGCTCCTCTATGTGGCCACTTTTAACTGTTAGCATCGTTAGCTTAGCATCGTCTGGCTCGTTCTGGTAACTTGTGCCAAAAATAAACTGATAAAGAAATCACAACTTTTTAAAAACACTACAATTTATAAATTGATATGTTTGTGTTGTTAAAATCTTATTAATATTTATTAGTGATTCATTTTTGAAAAAGAGACACATTTAATTAGATTATTGCTTGTTTTATAAGAAACCACGTGTGGTTCTGTAAGACTTGAACATGTTACTGTTTTATTGACAATTTAATTAAATAGTTATTTATCCTTTATGTGTAACACTTTGGTTAGTTAATTATCCACTAATATGCCTTTAACTAATACAAATAAATGTGATATACAACATATTATTTTATTTTAATGTAATTTTTTAAAGTTTTAATTCAAAAATTCTGATTTAATACCTCAATATTTTCACTCCACTTTATTTTTAATTCACTATTTATGATGATAATGTAATAATAAGCAAGAGGTAGTGATAATTTAGTGCTGGTTGCTCTCATTTAGACTGTATTTAAGGTGTTTCAGTCAGAAATTGTGACTGAACTCTGTCATTTTTGTTTTTTTGTTTGTTTGTTTTTTCTGTCACCAGCCGGCCGTGTTGTTCTGGAGCTGTTTGCTGATATCACACCTAAAACCGCTGAAAACTTCCGGGCGCTCTGCACCGGAGAAAAAGGGACTGGCAAATCGACCGGGAAACCGCTGCACTTCAAAGGATGCCCGTTCCACAGAAGTAAAAAAAAAAAAAAAGAGCTTTTACATCTGCATATAATAATAATATGACATCTTACTTTGAAGGAGACACCTTGAAGTTTTAGCTCACACACACACACACACACACACACACACACACACACACGAACTAAACATCAAGAAGCTGAAAGGACAGTGACTAATGTAGTGAGATATTTAGAGAATCTGTAAAACATTTATGAAAGGAGTGAATTCATTTATATTTCTTGGTGAATGAGAAAATATTAAGGTGGTTTGGCACTTGACATAGCACTATTACTGAAGATATTGTTACAATTAACAGGTAAACAGCACATTTTTTGTCAGGTTTATTTGTAAAGCGGCAAATTATAAAAATATTCATCTTGAGGAACTTTACAATATTATAGGTTATTATATAGACAGTTCAGTTGTCACAGTGGAGAAGAAAAACTTCCTTCTACTGTTCTATCTCAACTCAACTCACACTTTTCCATCAGTGATCGTACCTGGTGGACTCTACTCAGGTACTAGACCTGAGTAGAGTCCAGTTGAGTAGAGACACAACGACATAGAGGAGAAGAGACAAAAGAGAGAGGAAGTGCAATGCATCATGGGAGTCTGTTCCCATAGCAGCTGAATTAAAGGAAGGTCCAGAACCTGAACCATCACTAACTATCATCTTTATCTTAGAGGAAAGTTTCAATCTGACCTTTAATGTAGAAAGTGTGTCTGCCTCCTGGAGCCTACAGCTCTGACATTCAGTCTGGTTGATATGCAAAAATAACTTGGCTTTTTTTTTTTTTTTTCAGTCATTAAGAAGTTCATGGTTCAAGGAGGTGACTTCTCCAACCACAACGGCACCGGTGGTGAGAGCATCTATGGGGAGAAGTTTGAGGATGAAAACTTCCACTATAAAGTAAAACCTACCTGTCACATCACAACAGTTTTTATTATTACACGACTCCGCTTCAGGGAATCTAATTTATTTGATTCATTTTCTTCTCCGTGCAGCATGACAAAGTGGGTCTGCTGAGCATGGCCAACGCCGGGCCGAACACCAACGGCTCACAATTCTTCATCACTACCGTCCCAACGCCACATTTAGATGGAAAACATGTGGTGTTTGGACAAGTGTTGAAGGGGATGGGGGTCGTGAAGATGTTGGAGTCGGTCGACACCAACGACGACGCTCCTGTGAAGGTTAATATTCACCGTTTTATCGTCTTTGTTTGATATTTTCTAACATTTCAACAGACCAAAACAAGTGAAACTGAGATTTTTCTGTGCTAAGAGAGACTCCTTTTAATGTTTATCTTTGCAGCCGTGTGTCATCGCAGACTGTGGCGAGCATAAGGACGGTGACAGCTGGGGCACTGCACCGACAGACGGATCAGGGGACACCCACCCAGACTTCCCCGAGGACTCCGACATCGACTTTAAAGACGTAACGTATCAGTCGGTTCTTTGATCTTCAAGGACGAGGGTGAACTCACAGATAGCATCGCTCTGCTGCTGCAGGCTGCAGTTAAAGGGGGCTACTCTAGCATTTAGATAAGATGACAAATATTCATTTTTTTCCCCCCAAAGTCAAGTGATAGGATCGATAGAAATTTCAAAATCAAGATCCAGGACATGGAGAGACTAGTAAACGTTGGAATCAGAGCAGAGCAGGTTCTCTGCTGATGCTCACTTTCAATTTCTTTTTACCTCAGAATAAAGTGGTTTAGAAAGTCTGGCTGAAGTTTTTGTTTACAACGTGTCTAAGTCTCAGTCAGTTGAGTTTTTGCCCAGTTGACTTTGTTTTAGTGACGTTTGTTTGATCTCAGACCTCAGAGTCGTCACATTCGATAGAAATAACGAACCAAACTGCAAGAAAGAAAAAAAAAACAGCTGTTTTTTCATTTTTCAGTCCAGCAGCTCTTTTTTTCAAAGTAAAGGGGATGAAATTTAAATCTGCAGTTGCATTTTTTTTTACTTTATATTTGTACTTTCTACTTTCAGGTTGATAAAGTTCTGTCTGTTGCTGAGGATGTCAAAAATATTGGAAACAGCCTTTTTAAGAATCAAAACTGGAAAGCTGCTGTCAACAAATATAGCAAAGCTCTCAGGTAATGTACAGTCTGTGTGTGTGTGTGTGTGTGTGTGTGTGTGTGTGTGGTTTGACTTATTTCAGTTACTATCACATTTATTAAAAACAAATTTTCACAGAAGCTGTTCAGATGAAAAACTAATCTCAGATCATTTACAGACGCTGTAGAAACATCACACTAGAATCTCAGACGCCGCCGCCGCCGACTAGTTACAACAACATAGTTAGAAACACATAAATATTTTTGTTATTTTGAAAATTCTCACAGTTTAATATACACAAGGAGTCTAAACGCCCCAAACATCAAATACAAGAGGCGCTGGATCCTCTCCTGCAAGGACAACTTTAAACAACAATGGTAGTGAAAGTGAAAGGATTTTCTAAGATGTTTTATAAAAAACTAGAACTGAAGTTACACTGTGAAAGTCTGGTCGCTCTATGGAGCTTCTACAAGATGCATGATATGTAGTGAGACATTTAATTCAACAGAAACGGAGCGGACGAAGTCTAGTTCACACTAGTTCACACCAGTCGACTTCACCATCGATCAGTGAGTCTCAGTCTCTGTCGTGATCATTGTTAGAGTCTCAACAACTGGTCTGAGACCTGTAGTGTTCACACTACAAGACTTGTCAGTGATTGACTCCCGATCACACCGTGACGTCACCAAACTCTACGTCTGGTCACGTGAACTAGACAGGATGTAGCCGCTGCTTCTCACCGTGATTTACAGCCGTTTATTGTTGACGAGCACCGGTGAAGACGCTGCCTCCGACACAGACTAAACCACTGAGCTTCTAGTTCGTGTCTCGTCTGACGTCAAGACACCAACAAGATCTGGACGACAACGAAGTAGAGACGATTAGATGTGAAAACACATGAAAACAATCTTCTTCCTCATTGATCAGATCCTCCAGGATTTAATGACGTTACCATCACAACTATTAACACAAATTCAACCAATCATTGTGGATATTCCTGAGGTCTTGACTGGTGACTACCTATAGCAGCTACAGTCCAGGAAACTGGACTTATACATTAAAAAATAACGTTATGATGGAAACTATCACTAAACCGCTAAACCAGCGTGTAAACATCACCATGGCAACACGCTGGTGGAGCAGAAATCAGCAGCAGACCTCCCCGGTACCGGGTAACATCTGGATCCCGGGAGTTTGTAGAAAGTGAAAATAAAATCTGGATCAGACGCGTGGTTGGAGTGAATCAGTGAGACGGCAGCAGCATTTATCTCACATCCCTCCTCTGATTGGCTGTCGCTCTTTGTCAGTCTCTTCAGACTCCTCCAGTTTTCTAACATGACAGATCCAGTCCCGGTCTCAGACCAGGTCCCGACGGCCTCTGATGGAGACTTTACATGACACCAGCCTCACAACTACTTCTTAAATGGACGTGGTTTTTATACACGTTGGCTCTGACACATCGACCAAACGGGAGAAAACGTCTTTGAAAAACTGTTGCACAACGTTGTAAATCCACCATCTCTGATCTTACAAATGTGACTTTTTATGAACTTAACTACAGAGCTGCTACATTAACTTTTACATTCGGTCACATTGAGGTTTTTTTTATACGATGTAAACATCAGATGCGACATGAGACCTTCAGTTTGTCCTTGGAGCTGCGTTCGTGTCTAAACTCCTCCAGCAGATTGATGGAGTTACAGTATCTAACGACCTGAGGCACCAGAGCATCTCTACATCCCTTCATCTTCTCGCCGCAGCTTCACCTTTGATTCTCTTCGCATTTAATAGTGCATAGGGACATCAATCATTGCTGTCGCTGACAAGGAGCCGTTCTTTTTTTAAAATATATATTTATATATATTTGAAACCCCTGTAGGTATTTAGAGGTGAGTGGAGAGGAGCTGGAGGAGGCGGCGCAGCAGAAACTCAACCCCACCGCCCTCAGCTGCTTCCTCAACACGGCGGCCTGTAAACTGAAGCTGCAGCTGTGGCAGGAAGCTGTGGACAGCTGCGATGAGGTAACGTAACATAACATATTACACACAGATTACAAGCTTACAGCTCATTAGCTTCTCTAGCTACATAATATGTCTAATAAATCCTTGGTTGTGATTGTGTTTCAGGCTCTAGAGTTGGACCAAGCGAACACTAAGGCACTTTTCCGTCGGGCTCAGGCCTGGCAGGGGTTGAAGGAATACAGCAAAGCCATGGTAACGTCCACAACTCTGTGTGTGTGTGTGAGAGAAATTAAAATATCAAAGACTGAGAGCTGTTTATTTTTAGAAACTGTGTTCAAAATGCACATATTCTGTGTGTTACCGTCTGGTTTTATCTCTTTGCTTTATTCACAAATACTTTGTGCCGTTAGTGTGAAATAAAGTCATCATGTTTATTTCATGTTTATAAAGCGTGTTTAGTCTGGACTCTCTCATTGACTTGCAAATTTGTTTCTTTTTCTTCTGTGCTTCTTCTCACTCGACAGGTCGACTTGAAGAAAGCTCAGGAAATCACCCCAGAAGATAAAGGTGAGGAATTCATCTGTTTTTTTTTTCACGTTTTAGTTCAGTGACAGTTCAATTTATTTATGATCTTTTTTTATGGCTTGATTACAAGGGAAACATTGTTTTTAGGATGATATGATTTTGACCTTTAACATCATTGTCCTGGTTTATAAATTATTCAGTTACGTCCACAATTAATTCCTCTAATATTATCTTTCAGTAACAAGTATGAATATACTTAATAAAAGGTCTTTTATAAAAAAAAAAAAAAAAAAATGGACTTTTGTCTTGCTACTCCCCTCAACAGATATGTTACGTTGGTTGAAGTAATATCCAGTTTAACCGTCTTTTGTTTTTACAACCAAATAGTTAACAATGAAAGTAAATGGGGCAGTCAGCCAAACGTATCTAAACTGTCATTTTTTAACCACTAATAAAGCTCAAAATATCACTTCACTTCAGCAGCAGCATGAATAGGGTCCCTACACATAAACTGAAGTACTGATAACTTAGTAAGTGAACCCAGAGTTTATTAAAAACACTGTTTTACAGGAAAATGATGAATCTGTGGATCTGATGTGATCATTATAGCTGCTAATGCTAGGTGACATTAGAAACCTATTTTTTCCACAGATAATTATATGGTTTTCCCAACTATCTACACTTTTCATGTATAAGATTTATTAATGTTTTAAGTGGAGCACATGAAGGGTGTTTCACATCAGCAGATTCATCATTTTCCTGAACAACAGATCAATGTGTCTGTGAAAAGCGAGGAAAATGATGAATCTGCTGATGTGGAACATCCTTCATCACCAGTTGTTGTAAAACAGTTGAGGGGAGTTTGACTCATATTCATGGTGAAACAGACTCTGGTTCATGTTGATCTGAACCGTCACTTTGAGTCCAACACATCTTAGTAAACAAGACGTTAACACATAATTATTCAGTATTAAAATCAGTGGTTTCATACCAGCGTCTACATACTCTTTTTTTAGTGATGTAACCTCTTACATCACTTTATTTATTGTTTTGTTTCACAGCAGCGTTTAACGCACTGATTCAAACCTCCAGTCAGAAAAAGTCGAGTGTACGAGGTGAAATCTGGAGCTCTCCCTCTTTTTTTTTTTTTGATATTTTAAGCTGCAGTTTATTGGCTGCTGGTGAGGAGATAAGAGCTATCAGTGCACTTCATGCTTCTCCTTGTGACTCCAGGAGCAGCCAGTGTTGAAAGAAAATCTACAGTGAACAGAAAAAGAGGAAAATGCAGCAAAGTGGACAAACAAACAAAAAAACCAGATAATACACAACAAAAGCAACTTGTTTTGACGACTTAATGAAGCCCTTTTCTTTTCTTTTCTTTTCTGCAGCGATCATCAACGAGATGAAGAGAGTTCAGCTCAAAGTTCAGGAGGAGAAGGAGAAAGAGAAGAAGATCTATGCCAAAATGTTTGCGTGAAGATTTACTGTAATTAACTGTTAATATTGTTCATCAATATTTTAAAGTCGTGATGACTGAGGAAGCTAAGCTGCACTAAAGAAAAAACAAACAACCAGGTGAAACGACGATAAAGTATTTTCAGTCGACAGGTTCTTATTAACGGTTGTATGTTTAAGAACAGTATCGATGATTTGAACGTGATGCATGGACGACTGATCACTGCTCTGATAAACTATTAAACTTTAAACACTGGTCTTTATTCTGGAGGTTTGTGTGTGAAGTTTTGTGCGTTTTGATTAGAAATCACAACATTTATATTTTAAAAACGACAATTAGCAAACATCTGCTACGTCTCTACTTTTGATACGATATCGTGTCCGAAACAACAAAGACACAAACACAATACATTTATATTTGTTGCTTTTTGTTTTTTGTTTTTTTTACAGACGTAAATAAACCCAAAGGACAGTCGAGTGTTCTTTATTCATTTACTGTGATATAATCTAGTTATGTACACCAATGTGCGAACTGTCAAAATAAACCTTAATTTAAGAAAAGCGCGTTTGTTCCTTATTTATTTATTTATAGATCTGTTAAGAATTACAGTTGGTCAAGTATTTATTCAAAAACAAACAAACAAAAACAAACCACTGAAGTGCCATTTGAATATGAAACTTGATTTAAATGCCCAAGTTGTTAAACTACAACACTGCTGATTTTCACTAAACGCTTTAATTCCCCTTTAATGGACTTTGATATTTTTGATATCGTTTAAAAATTGAATCACTTTTATGCGTTTTCATTCAGATATTTTCACTTTTAAACCCTTTAAAGTTATTTTCGGTTCCATATTTTCTGGCACATTAACCATCGACTGGTGAACAGCATCATCATCTTCAAGCTTAATCCTAGTGAATGTCCTTTGTTCTTTACAGTTACTGGTAAAAATAAAAAAAGAGAAGAAGAAGAGGTTCACATTCCGTTGTAGGCCGGTCCTCCGCCGCCTTCGGGAACGACCCAGTTGATGTTCTGACTCGGGTCTTTGATGTCGCAGGTTTTACAGTGGACGCAGTTCTGAGCGTTGATCTGCAGCCGCATCCCGTCGCCGGAGTCCAGAGGAACGTACTCGTAAACACCTGAAGACGTCAACAAGAAACAGGTGAAACTGTTTGTGACGGTGAAAAATAAACAATATAGCAGTGACACAAGACACTGAGGAGTTATATTGTTTTTCTTCTCTTGTTATAAACTGTGATTTTATTTAGCAGGAATTTTACATTTCTGTCTCAAATGTCACAGTAGAGAAAAGATACATCAGATCTTTGGACGACGATATTTTTGTCAATATCCCAAAGTTTCATCGATTCAATTTGATTCAGTTCCTGAGATCAATATGTTTAATTTAACACAATCAGTTCATAAAACTAAAACCTGATGTGACCATTTTATTTCTTCTCTTCCAGATTCTACATGTTTTTAAACCAGACGTGTTGTTGATCAGCTGTGATACTTAGAGTTTTTAGTTTTAGTGTAAAATAACTGGTCAGAGCTGGTGAGCAGGTATCTGACACGTTAACACGGGTCAATGTCCTGCTGCTTCTTCTTCAGGTCCCGGACACGTTGGTCCTTGTTTCCTGACGTTTTGTCTGTCGACTCGTCTTTTCTCTGATTGGTTCCTGAGACGAGACTAAACGTCGTCATCGTCTTGTTCTTGGCTACTTGTCGTGACCTGTCTGGCTCTAGGCTGCTGGTGTTTAATGTTTAGGACGTAGTAGGAGGTGGAGCTTGGACGGGAACTGTACTTTACTAGAGTTACTTTGAATCAATAATATTGGATCTTTAATCAATGAATCACTGTATCGTTACATCTAGACAGTTTATATTAGAGACGATGGAACTGATTGTATCCAACGTGAATGTGGAAGATATTTCAGTTTGAATAATGACGATAACATCTCAGGTCATTTCAGGATCCTCTGGACAGTTTTCTGGCTTTAAGTTTTTGCAGCAGCGATTAAAAATTAAAAGCCTTTGCAGAAATGTGTTGTATTGATTCAAGTGAAACGTCGCAGCAGCACTGACACTTTAATTGCTTCCGTACGACACAAATTGTGGGAGATGACAAGTTAATAAGGTCACGATTGACACCGGTGAACTCGGTCGTTTCAACTCTAAAGGTTGAATTACGTCCACATGACAACATGTTGCAGCTGATGTGATTTCCTGCTGATGTTTTTATTTATTTGTTTATTTTTTTAAATCACTGTTTGTACACATCTACAGTTTTTGAATTCAGAGTTAAATCACAACTGTTGCACTGGGAATGAGATAAACAACTGAGTCACACACACACACACACACACACACACACACACACACACACACACACACACACACACACACACACACACACACACACACACACACACACACACACACACACACACACACACACACACACAGTCACACACACACACACACACACACACACACACACACACACACACACACACACACACACACACACACACACACACACACACAACAACACACACACACACACACACACACACACACACACACACACACACGACAAAAGTTGATAAAAATGCAGGACATTTGTTGAGTGAAACTTTTTTTTTTTTTTTAAACTTTGTTGTCAACACTTGAGGCACTGAGAAGTTTTCTGTTGCTGTTATTTTTATTTTTATTTCTTTTTTTTTTTCCCCAAACACAATTTTCTCAAAATTTACACTTTAAACTGATTCATGAAAATAAAACAAGTTCAGTGATTTCAGGATTATAATGATGATGATGATGAAATCACACGAAACTGAAAATGATCAATCAAACACTTAATTTGTTCATATTAAGTAAAACATTAACGATGAATCACATATTTAATTACTTGATGACACAATAATTCTGTTTCTAATGTTTTGGAAAGAGTTTGATTTCAGACAGTTCAGATATGAAGACTGATACTGAAAAATCATTATATAATATATGATATTTAATATATAATATATATAATTGTTATTAAAGTGATGGAGTATAACTGGTGATGAAGGATGTTCCACATCAGCAGATTCAACAACAAAAGGTCAACGTGTCCTTGAAGAGCAAGAAAAATGATGAATCTGCTGATGTGGATGTATAACAACATCACCAGTTGTTATAAAACCAGACGTTGGGTAAGTCTTGTAAAACAGTGTTTTTAATAAACTCTGGGTTCACTTACTAAGTTATCAGTACTTCAGTTTATGTGTAGGGACCCTATTCATGCTACTGCTGAAGTGAAGTGAAGTGAAAGTTTGGCTGACTGCCCCATTTACTTTCATTGTTAACTATTTGGTTGTAAAAACAAAAGACGGTCAAACTGGATATTACTTCAACCAACGTAACATATCTGTTGAGGGGAGTTTGACTTTAATCTAATTCTTCAGGGGTTTGAATACCAACTAGAGCAGGAAAAATATCAAATTACTTTAATTACAGGGTTTAGATTCATTTAGATTTTTTTTTCTATTATCAATGTTGACTGCATTTTTGTAAATTGACACAAAGTTGAACATCTGTGCCTCTTTAAAACTTCACCTGAGTGGATATGAAATATTTAGCGCAGCTTTATGCCACAGGAAGGAGAAGAGGAATAACTTATCTCCAAATGTGTCTGATTTCCTGTCTGATGAGTTGAGGATGATGTTACCTGCGGGGCAGAAACGCTGCTCGGGTCCATCAAACACGGCCAAGTTCCTGTTGACCGGGACGCTGTCGTCCTTTAGCGTCAGATGTGGAGGCTGGTCGCCCTCGTGATTCGTACCGCTCAGAGCCACAGAGGAAAGCAGGTCAAAGCTTATCTTCCCGTCAGGTTTGGGATAGTCGATGGGTGTGCAGTCTTTAGCTGGTTTCAGCTGGTCTGCATCAAGACCTGACCCAAAAAACAAAACAAAACAAAAAAAAAAAAAAACGGGCGGTTACACAATGTTGACTTTCTCCACTGAGATAAGACGAACTCGTATCAAACCTGAACGCAGCTGCTATTGTGATGTGACACACTTCATTCAGGGACTCTGACATTTGATTTGCTTTATTATCATCAACACAAAGTCTGCAGCTGCTTCAAGAATCAAGGAAAAAAAAAAAAAAAAAAATCACACTTTTACTTTCACCTACGTCGAGAAGTAAAACGACTCTGCTCCATTATTCTCACCACAGTGTTTGAGCGTCCACGGCTCTTTTCCTCTAAAGATCCAGTAGAAAACGCCGGTGTAGATCATCCCACCGTACAGGCCGAAGTAATTATGAAACGACGGCCTGATGTTTCTCACCGAGTGCAGCTCTTTCCACACCCAAGAGTTCTTCAAGGTCTCTGCATACTCCGTTACATGGAGACCTGGGAGGGTAAAGAAGGAAAAAAATAAAGATTTTTAGGTTTATATTTCAGGAGATTTGTAGCAAGAAAAACCTTAAAAAAAAAAAAATCAACCTCGACAAAAACAAAAACGACTACATCTGAAAAAAATTCCAGAAATATGAAGAATTTATTGAAATTAAAACATGTTTCTTTTCACTTCTTTTGAATGTTTCTGGTTTAAAAACTTTAAATTAAATAAATTAAAATAAATTTAAGAGTTTAATAGTTGTAAGTTTTAAGTCTTAAGTCTCTTAAGTTGTTTGACCTTTAATTGCTGACAAACACATAAAGATGAAATGTTTTTTATATTCAAACTTTGAGCGATTGAGCTGTGAAAAGAAATGAAATGAAAAGCAGCAGCAGCTGGAGTTGATCAGCGGATTTTAAATTCTCTACCTGCCGTCTCTGAGTCCACGTTCTCCGCTGTGACTTTAGGGAAAATGGCCTCGGCGGCCAACATGCCGCTCTTCATCGCCGTGTGAGTTCCTTTAATCTTCGGGACGTTCATGAAACCGGGGCTGCAGCCGATCAGGAGACCACCAGGGAACGTCAGCTTTGGGAGGGACTGAGGAAGAAGACGTCAGAGTTCAAGAGTTCAACACCATTTTTTTTTTAACCAAACTTTTAGTTTTGTTTTACTTCTGCAGACATGAAACTTTTACCTGAGCCGTGTCCTGAGTAAATACACTCAGCGAACACTTTATCAGTAAAACTCTACAACACAACTCAACTCTGCGACATCTGGTGAGAGCACCAGTGATTCAGAGTGAACCAAGTCCTGCGTCGCTCTGTCAGGGCTTATTCCACGATAACGACCACCAGCAGAACGTTATCAAGCTTATTACACAGCTAACTATTTAAGACTTCAATAAAATACCAACAACACATTTTTATTATTCTTTTCATGGTAATTTTCCGTGGAAAAAGTAGTTCCCGAACCGACAGATCAAACTTTAAGATCACCAGCTGATGGATCAGCTGATGGTGCCTAGCAATGAATCTTTGTGATGGGATCCATCCATCCATCCATCCATCCATCCATCCATCCATCCATCCATCCATCCATCCATCCATACCAACAAAAACCTGCCTTTGTTTTAACAGCTTCATTTTTTTTAGGTATAAATTTCACTCGGTGTCTCATGTTTCTTTCTACTAATCTCCCATTTTAACTGTTTTCATCCCAAACTTGTACTGGTTTCAGTTCAGGTGTCTGAGTTACACTAAAGTCATTGTCATGTTCATGAAACTGAACATGGATCCAGATTCTACATTTTTTTGTGTCGGCTGCCGCCTCAGATTTCTCTTCTCTGTTGACAGGAACAGAAACCGACATGATCTTCTGCTCTTGTGGCTAATTCTTCATTTTAGTTTGTGTTTTTTTTTAACCACAGTTGTAGAGAAGAAGTGTAGAAGTTGTGGTTGTTTGGAGATGCTGTAGTTTTCTCCTCTGACCTGCTCTCACCCACTGAGCCGCCGCATACAGGATGGTTTTTTTTCTGTTTTGTTTTGCAACTTTCTGGATAAAATCTATAAAAACTGTTGTTTGTGAAAATCTCTGGAAATCAGCAGATTCAGAAACAAACCTGTGTGCCACTAACAACACACCACATTATACCACCGCCTGATGTTTGACAGGATCATTAACAGAAACTGTACAAATGTACAGATGTTCCTGACTGTAATCTAATGAAATGACTAAACACTACTAGTTAATTGTTCATAATTAATAAAACATTCATAATAAATGATTTTGATGGGATTTTTTGTTTGAATATCGACCCTAAATGTTTCCAAATGTAACTTAAACAGTTGGCTTTCTAATGTATGGCTCATAAATGCAGATTTTATGCCACTGATCCCAGAGCAGGTCACAGCAGCAGCTGTTTGAGCTGTAACCCAGGTTTCCTCCTCCTTTTAAAGGATCCCAGACCAGGTGGCTGGTGCCAGGTCTGTTACAGGGTCTCCACCTTGTTGGAAACATCTGGGAAAACCTCCACCTGTAGCTGCTGAACAGCTGCCAAAACTAACAGAGCTGACTGTCGAATGTAAATGAACAGAAACACGTACAGATTTTGAATCAGATGCTTTTCTTTTTCTTTTTTTGTTTTTGTTCATTTCACTTTAGTTCATTAGCAGCTGGAAACATCTGTGCCTGTGAATTCAAGTCAATTTAATCATCATTTGCAGCATCAAAGGATGTGAACTGTCCTTCTGTTGTTGTGATGACGGAGGAAGATCAAGAAACAAGCTGAATCCAACCACTTTAAAGACTCAAAAAAAAAAACCCTTTTCTACAGGCTCAATCTTGTGACGTTAAGATTTGATATGTTTTCTGTTTAGTAACAAGAGGAGATGTTAAATGTTACATATGATTTTATCTAAAAACAGCAGCTTTACATGTAAATTTACCTGTAATCCTCCCTCGTTCAGGGCTCTGGCTCCGTACGCGATCCTGTTTCCTCCCTCCAGAGTCGGCGCGACGAAGGGATGATGTTTCCAACGCTGAAACTCCCTGAAGGGGCTGAGGTACGGGTTACTGTAGTCCAGACCGACCTGCAGCAAAACATCATTTATTTTAGTTATTTGATATCAAGTAGATAAAAACATAGGAAGCTAAGACACTAATTAAACACATTATTGGATTGTTGGAGTTATTTAAAACTTGTGACTCATTTAAATATTTAAAGTTTTTATCTCTTAATGAATTTTCTTGTTCCAAGGTTGACTACACACAAAAAATCTGCTCTGAGGTTGTCTGACCTTGTCATGAGTTATACATCTGGTCTTAAGTCTAGTTTACACCAGTGGACTCCACCAGTGGTCTCCAGTGGTGGTGTCTGGTGGACTTGGTCCTCTGATGGTTGGTGAATCATCAGTTAATGATCATAATGTGTGAACAGCCCTAACGACTCCATCAGAGGCCGTCGGGACCTGGTCTGAGACCGGGACTGGATCTGTCATGTTAGAAAACTGGAGGAGTCTGAAGAGACTGACAAAGAGCGACAGCCAATCAGAGGAGGGATGTGAGATAAATGCTGCTGCCGTCTCACTGATTCACTCACAACCACGTTTAAAAGTCTGACGTTTTAACGCTTTTTCTTTCATTTTCACTTTCTACAAACTCCCCGCGTCTGATCCAGATGTTACCCGGTACCGGGGAGGTCTGCTGCTGATTTCAGCTCCACCGTGAAAACCAGCGTGTTGCCATGGTGATGTTTACACGCCGGTTTAGTGGTTTAGTCTGTGTCGGAGGCAGCGTCTTGGTGACGTCATGGTGTGATCGGGAGTCAATCACTGACAAGTCTTGTAGTGTGAACACTACAGGTCTCAGACCAGTTGTTGAGAGTCCACATCATGGAAATACAAGTTGCCAACGATCACGACAGAGACTGAGACTCACTGATCAATGGTGAAGTCGACTGGTGTGAACTTGTGTGAACTAGTGTGAACTAGAGAGAACAAGGCTTAAGGTCTAAGGAAGCATGTAATAAAAAGTAAGACGTGTTGGACTGAGACTTGTTTGTGTTTGATTTAAGGTCAAATCCACTGTTTGGACAATAAGGTCTTGTTATAGGAGGTGATATTGTCCAGATACAGTGGCTCTGTGGTCTCTGGTTACGTACAATTACTCTGAAGTGACTGATCCAACTGACTGACCACTGTTTGTGCCACAGACGTGTGTTTGCACCTTTTTTTAATCTTTTTTTATTACATCACAACGACCTACAGCTCACAATCAGGACACAGCTGGCGTCGCCTCGAGTCAAAGAGCTTCATGTCAATCAAGTGTTAAAATTGCAGAAGTGAACTCAATTAATAATCAGCGGAAAAAGCACTTAAGCAGCGTTGCCCTGTAAACTCTGTTTTTTGTTCTGCATAAAACAGCAAGAGCAACTGTTCAGAGCAGCAGATGTAGAAATGATGAGATTTAAAACTGTAATGATCGTCTCTATTTAGTTTTATGTCTTTTTATTAACAACATACTTTATTTTTTAAAGAATAACTGAACTTATTTGACACTCTGAAGGTTAAATAACATAAAGAAATATATTATAAAGCTGCAATTGGTTTTACTGTTTATTCAGACACTTAACATTTACCCTGTGGGTTATTTACTGTGTACCAGACACCCAGCTGTCAAACCTCTTTATTGTTGCTGACACTCACCACAAAACCCAGAGCCACCAGCGGTTCTCCTTCATTCAGGTGATATAAGAAGGATCCTCCGTATGTGTTTCTGTTCAGAGGCCAACCCACTGAATGCTCCACTCTACCAGGCCTCCACTTCTTCTCATCAATCGTCCACAGCTAAAAAAAAACAAAACGGAGAAAAAAAAGGATGTTTTCTCGACACTAAAACAACATATATTTACTGCAGATATATTGTAATTATGTGGTTTAACGCTAGTGTGTGTGTGTGTGTGTGTGTGTGTGTAAAGTTCCATCTAAATAAACGTTGGTTAAATCACTACATCAGTGTTGTAGTAATTATACATTTACACATGATGTTTGTGGTGACGCTGCTGGAAAAAATGCTGAGAGTCAAAGAGTTCAAAGACAACACAGTCGACTTCTGTTATGAAAGAGTCAAAGGAAACGCAACATGTTTGTCAGTGAGACGACATAAAGAGATAAAAAAAAATGAATAAAAATGTGCATGTTTTAGTAAATCATTCACAGAAATTGTGAGAAATAAAACACTAATAATGAAAATTAAAGAAGTTACACTGAAATATAAGATGGATCTATTTTATCTTGAACATAATTAGTGTTAGCGTTGTCGTCTATGGTCAATGAGAAGGCTACATGGTTTTTTATGGCAGCTGGATAATCTATATTTATAGCAGCTCTGAGCCACAAATCCTGATCTAAAAGATTAACATGACTGTGGTGACAAGATGTTGCTTTTCTGTTTCCTGCCGTGACTGAAATTACATCATGACTCTTTACAGCACATGTATGTAACATGAGGCTCAACCAACCGTTGGTCAGGAAGGACATTCCTCATTATGGACGATCAGATAAACCACAACGTTAAGAGGAAATGTAATGTAATGTAGGCCACCACCAGAGAGACGGCGTCACGTGTGATATTTACCTCCTTCAGGCCGATGGCGTAAGTCTGAGGCTCGCAGTTTTCACGCAGGTTGAACTGTTTGTAAAGTTGTTTGGCCAAATGTCCGTGACATCCTTCTCCAAACAATGTGACTTTAGCGTGAAGCTCCATTCCTCTTTCAAAAACATCCTGAAACAGCACGAATCAAGACGTGAATGTTATGTAGAAAGACTATAAACTGTGATTAAAATCATTGAGACAAATTAGATGATTATAAAGTCATAGATTCTCGTTGTGACTTGGCAAAGTAAAGAGCGATGACAGACGACAGATCCACGCTTGATAAATCAGAACGTTTTTCACTGAAAGGAGCCGCCAGAGGCTGAGTAAATTATTGATGAATGAAAATAGATTTTTTTTTTTTTTTTAATCAATTTAGAGCTAAATTACAAAGCAAAAACAAGTAAAATGGTTTGAATACTTTCCAAAGTTAATGTACGTTATATCTAACAACAGCAGACGTGTTAAAAGAAAAGTTCTTACCTTCGGTGACCCGTCCTTGGCGATGCCGACATCGTTGGTGGCGATTCCTTTTACACTTCCATCTTCATGAAACAAAACCTAGATAAAAGTAAAACATTTTATTTATTTATTTATTACATTAAAATGACTGTAGAAGAACAAACAGGCCACTGTACTTTCTCTTTCCTGTATTTTATTACGTTTTCCATTCTCCAACTGAAACTCTCTGATAAGGATTCTGTTTTTCTGCTTCTCTGAATGAAAATGTAGATTATCTGAAAGCAATTTTCCTAAAAGTGGCTGAGCAGTCACCTCTGACTGATGCTCTAGTTTCACCCCCCTCCGGAGCAGAAAGACACTATCCGAGCGGATGCAGCGAAATATCGTGAATTAATTCATAAATCGGACACATTTCCACAAAATAAAAACTATAAAAAGTCAGTAGAGGTGTGTGCTTTAATGTGAGTAGCTCCTTGAATGTTCAAAGACGTCACAGCTTCCTCAGATCAACTTGTAGCAGAAGAATGGCTGATAATAAAGAGCTCAGCAGCAGCTGGGCTCTAATACGAGGAGTGATTGATGAGATCGTGGCCTGAAGTGGATGGAGAGGAGTTATACTGCTCTCAGCTCTTTTGAGCGATAATGTGAAAAGTCTGAAGTGAATAACTAAATCACATCCATCATCATGAAATGATCCGCTGCTTCGAGTCACCGTGGCACGATGACATCACTGAGGGGGCGTGGCCTCTTCTTCAGCTGAATGAACATCGACACGTTAATGACATCATGTCGATAAGTTTAGAGAATAATTGTCACAGGTCTGAGTTTCTCTCAGGAAACAAAACAAACACTGAGAACCAGGAACAACGTCTCCATTTCTGAGGTTTGTCCCGGAAGATTTACAACAAACTCACCTGCCTCCAACAACTATTATTGTTATTTTTTATTGTAGTGTAGTTCAAGTGTAAACCACTTAGATACAAATAGAAAACATTCGATTCCTGTTTCTTCCTGATTCTGACAATGTGACATTTGACACTTTATTTGGAAACTACCTAACTTTTTTTTTTACTAATTACTTGATGACAATAATATAATAAGTTAAATTATCACTTAGGTTTGATTTGTAAGGATCTCTAAAAGTACAAATACTCATTTAATTTTATATATTATTATAATTCCTATATTTTATATGACATTCCCCACATCTTTTACTGCAAATCTTACTTTACTTTTACTTTACGCTCTTAACAGATTCATCATTTTCGGCAAAATGATGAATCTGCTGATGTGGAACAACCTTCATCACCAGTTGTTATAAAACCAGACGTTGGGTAAGTCTTGTAAAACAGTGTTTTTAATAAACTCTGGGTTCACTTACTAAGTTATCAGTACTTCAGTTTATGTGTAGGGACCCTATTCATGCTACTGCTGAAGTGAAGTGATATTTTGAGCTTTATTAGTGGTTAAAAAATGACAATTTAGATACGTTTGGCTGACTGCCCCATTTACTTTCATTGTTAACTATTTGGTTGTAAAAAACAAAAGACGGTCAAACTGGATATTACTTCAACCAATGTAACATATCTGTTGAGGGGAAGTTTGACTTGTGTTTTTACCATTTTACACCAAACACCAGAACAAATTCCTTGATGAAACAAATTCTGATTCATAAAAACATAAACATATGTTATTAATTCTTTTTATTTTTATCTTTTTATCTTTGCCTCCATCGATCTAAATGTATTATTTTATAGAGACAAGCCAAAAAAAGGGGGTGGAAAAAATGAATAAATGTAGTTTAGTGTAGAACATCAGAAAAATTCAGAGGAAATCTCACCTCAGAAGCAGCGTAACCAGGGTAGAGCTCCACTCCGAGCTCCTCCGCCTGCTCCCCGAGCCAACGCACAAAGTTCCCCAACCTCACGATGTAGTTACCATGGTTCCTCATAGGCAGACCTGCACACAGCCAGAGAAGTTGTGCACATATATAAAGTACGAGCAGTGTTGTGAGTGGTCCTGTTGACCTACAGTCAGGTCTAGCTGCTCAGCAGTTTGAGTTATGTTTCTGAACTTTTATAAAAAAAGGATCATTCTGGATGTTCTGACTTTAATCTGCACTGAAATGGAAACACATCCTGTTTGGAGTCAGTAAATAAATAATACACACACACACACACACACACACACTAATGGTTACAAATGCAACTCTGATCTCTGACTGAACTCGTGAAATCATCAATAAATCACCCGCTGTGGGGACAGAATCTGTTTACACCTCGACAGCAACAACAGAGGAGCTTTTACAGAGCGAATGTTTTTATTATATCAGAGGATTTTACCTGGTAACATGGGGACAGGGATTCTGTGTTTCTCTGTTAAAATGCTGAACACATCTTCAGTCACTGGAGTGTTGAGAGGAGCCTGAATTTAAAAACACAACGGTGTTGAGGATTTGTGTACATTAAATATTTAATAACGATTAAACAATGTTTTATTCATGCATATATCCACTGTACGAGTATGTGCGAGCGTAGATTTGTATCTTTGTAAACTTCATTCTTTACAACAAACGCTCACAAAAGAAATAAAAGACACTCACCCCTCTTTCCTTCCAGTCAGGAAAGAGTTCATGTAGCGCTGACGGCTCCAGACAAGCTCCTGACAGAGTGTGAGCTCCGATCTGAGAAGCTTTCTCCACAAGGCAAACACGAAGCTCCTTCTCCTGTTCGTTAGCGAGCTGTTTCAGGCGGATGGCTGCTGACAGCCCGGCAGGACCTCCACCTACTATGACCACGTCTGCCTCATCAGCAAACCTCTCCATTTCAATCCCTGGGAAACAGCCAACAAGATATGGGTACTACATCAATCATGACATTGAGAGAGACAGAGATAGATGCTGCTTTCAGACTCAATTTAAAATACTTTAAGAAGACGACTGGAGTCGTGTGTGGCACATTTGGCAAAGCTTCAAACCAAACCTGCCAGGATTAAGAAGCACAGTGAAAGTTTTTTCCTCTCAAACTGAATTTCAAAGCTGAATTCAAAAGGCAAAGGAAATACTTTGTAAACTTTTTCACAATGACAATGATCCTCACACATCTATTGAAAAGAACCATTTATTAAACTGCAAAAGAAAAATTACCAAGCTTCAACTCTTTTCCCCTTCTAGGGACACACACACACACACACACACACACACACACACACACGCACACTACACACACACACACTCTGAGCTAAACATTTATGAAGGTTTCAATATAAATCATCTCTTTTTCAAGGACTCTAAATACATTCTTTATGTGATATATGCATGTTCTGAACACTGTATTGCTAAAAACATCTAAACATATTTATCAGAGTATTGAGACGGGTTTCATATCACCAGGTATAGTATAGACATACAGATATAGGTGTACACTTGTTTGTTCCTGTTCAAAATAATAGATTAGTCTATTTCAGTTTGTTATGAAACAAAATCTGAATCTACAAACTGTTGGAGGCGATTTCCACACACTACATTTACAACATAAAAACACCTTGTTACATCAACAAACTCTGTGATTAACCTGAAAGGTATGATTCAGGTTCATGGAGGCGTTCCTTCCTCTAGCAGTTTTAATGGTTAGCATGTTGACTATAAAACTTTTTTCCCTCCCTTTCCTTTCCCTTTCGTGTCAGCTCCACTAAGCAAAACTTATCGTAATGAAAAACCACATCTTTGATGATATACATGAGGTGTCAAAAGTTGTCATTATGGAGAAAAGAAAGTTTTTAGTGAGTCTATCTCACCTTCCTGCTGCCGTGAATCACACTAACTTTTCTCTTTTAACTCTTTCTATAGATAAAAAACAAAATATTACTGTATATGCAACACTGCTTCAACCATTAAAAGGAAAACTTTGATGCATTTATTTGGGCAGGTAAAAGTAAATCAAAATAAAACCAATATGTCTGCGTGTATATACCAGAAACCAGTAAGACTGGGCTGATGCACACATCTGAGAAACTATCTACAGGAGGCGGAAAGTGATTTTAAAGCAATTTCAGACAGTTTTAGTGAGTCTTACCTTCCCATCTTGCATCTTTATCACGAGGGTGGATTGTGTAGTGTGTTGTGATTCGTGGTGTTGATACTGAAGAGCATGCTCTCCTGTGTAGTGTTGTGTACAGCTGAGGGGAGGCGTGCTCCGGCTGAATCGCTTTTAATGCCCTGATACATCTGTGGGCTGCAGGCCAGAGCGAAAAAAAAAAAACCCAAAAACAACACAAACACACACAGACAAAAAACTCAGTTAGGACCAGATAGAACAGGAGAGTATGAGGCTCAAAGTCTAAGATTTATATCCTCTCTGATCTGGATTAATCTGGTTCTTAATTAATAATACACTCACAAATATAACACTGAAGCGATTTAGACAGGTGACAACATTATTTCTGAACATATAGCACCTCTACAGAGACATGACATAGACAAACAAACATCTATTTTCGTAACTGCTGTAGTGAATGTGCCAAGCAGCTGCTACTCTGTGCAAGAATCAGAATCAGCTTTATTGGCCAAGTATGTGAACACATACAAGGAATTTGGCTATGGTTCTATTCCTTCGCTCCATTATAGTTTAAACATACAACATAGAAAAACACAGAATAAACATTATATACAGAAAATATAACCATATAAACATTATATAAACATTGAAAATATAATCATATAAACATTATATAACAATTTACTGAGCTGGATGACTGCTGTATAGAATAAAATATATATGAATAGTGAATAGAAGTGTGTTGATCTGTCTGGTCTATTTAGGTATTAAATATATATTTATGTAAATGTTTATAAAATATTAAATATTATTTACAGTGTGTTGTTTTTTATGTACATAGTGCAAAAAATTGCAAATCAGTCAGTCAGAGTGGCAGGGGTTTTGTGCAATGTGTTTGAGTTAGGTGGGTACAGTAGTGTTCATCAGAGTGACGGCCTGGGAAAAAAACTGTTCTTGTGTCTTGCTGTTTTGGCGTACAGTGATCTGTATCGCCTACTGGAGAGGAGAAGTTCAAACAGGTTGTGACCGGGGTGTGATGGGTCTGCAGAGATGTTTCCTGCCCGTTTCCTGACCCTGGATGTATATAAGTCCTGGATGGTGGGCAGATCAACACCAATGATTTTCTCTGCAGTCCTAATTGTCTGTTTCAGTCTGTTCCTGTCCTGTTTGG
The DNA here is from genome assembly GCA_016801845.1 of Polydactylus sextarius. NCBI lineage: Eukaryota > Metazoa > Chordata > Actinopteri > Polynemidae > Polydactylus > Polydactylus sextarius. The sequence goes on along the minus strand of CM028930.1, from coordinate 24,112,623 downwards.
TGGCAGAACCAAACCCAGACAATGATGGATGTGCAGAGAACAGACTGGATTATTGTGGTGTAGAACTGGATCAGCAGCTCCCATGGCAGGTTGAACTTCCTGACCTGACGCAGGAAGTACATCCTCTGCTGGGCTTTTTTGATTATGGAGTCTATGTTGGGTGTCCACTTTAGGTCCTGGGAGATGATGGATCCCAGAAACCTGAAGGTTTCTACCGTGGTCACAGTGTTGTTGAGGATGGTGATGGGAGATAGTACAGGGGGGCTACTCCTGAAATCAACCGTCATCTCCACAGTTTTGAGCGAGTTCAGCTCCAAGTTGTTCTGACCACACCAGAGGGCCAGCTGTCCCACCTCCTGTCTGTATGCAGACTCGTCACCGTCCTGGATGAGGCCAATGACAGTTGTGTCGTCTGCAAATTTCAGGAGTTTGACAGATGGATCTCCCGAGGTGCAGTCGTTGGTGTAGAGAGAGAAGAGCAGTGGGGAGAGCACACATCCCTGGGGGGCGCCTGTGCTGATTGTCCGGGTGCTGGATGTGATTTTACCCAGCCTCACTTGCTGCCTCCTGTCTGTCAAGAAGTTTGTAATCCACTGACAGGTGGGGGCTGGGACGGAGAGCTGGAGTGAGTTTGTTATGGAGGATGTCTGGGATGATGGTGTTGAATGCTGAGCTGAAGTCCACAAACAGGATCCTTGCATACGTCCCTGGGTAGTCGAGGTGTTGCAGGATGTAGTGCAGACCCATGTTGACTGCATCATCCACTGACCTGTTTGCCCGATATGCAAACTGCAGGGGGTCCAGCAGGGGGCCTGTGATGTTCTTCAGGTGGCTCAACACCAGTCTCTCAAAGGACTTCATGACTACAGATGTCAGGGCCACGGGCCTGTAGTCATTTAGTCCTGAGATTGCTGGTTTCTTGGGGACTGGGATAATTGTGGAGCATTTGAAGCAGGATGGGAATTCACACAGCTCCAGTGATTTGTTGAAGATCTGGGTGAAGATGGGGGCCAGCTGGTCAGCGCAGACTTTCAGACAGGATGGTGACACCCCGTCTGGACCTGGAGCCTTTCTGGTCTTTTGTTTCCTAAACAGCTGACATACATCCTTTTCACAGATCCTGAGTGGCGGTGGGGGGGGTCAGTAGGGGGAGGTGAGGGTTGTCTGATGGAGTGAGGGATGGGTGTGAATGTTGGCTTATCAAACCTGCAGTAGAAGGCATTCAGGTCGTCAGCCAGTTCACGGTTCACTGCGATGTGGGGGGATGGTCTCCTGTAGCCAGTGATGTCCTGTAGACCTCTCCACACTGATGCAGGCTTGTTTGCTGAGAAGCTGTTTTTCAACTTCTCAGTGTAGCACCTCTTTGCCACTTTGATCTCCTTTGTCAGCGTGTTCCTGGTCTTGTTATACAGGACTCTGTCCCCACTTCTGTAGGCCTCTTCCTTGGCTCGACGAAGCATCCTGAGTTTTGCAGTGAACCAGGGTTTATTGTTGTTGTATGTGCAGAAGGTTTTGGTCGGCACACACATGTCCTCACAAAAACTGGTGTATGATGTCACAGTGTCAGTGAGTTCATTTAGGTCTGTAGCAGCAGCCTCAAAAACACTCCAGTCAGTGCAGTCAAAGCAGGCCTGTAACTCCAGCTTTGACTCAGTGGTCCATCTCTTCACGGTCTTCACTACAGGCTTGGCAGATTTGAATTTCTGCCTGTAGGCTGGGAGAAGATGAACCATGCAATGATCAGAGAGTCCCAAGGCTGCATGGGGGACAGAGCGATATGCGTCCCTTTAAAACTGTGTAACAATGGTCCAGAGTGTTTTTGTCCCTGGTGGGACACTTGACATGTTGTTTGTACCTGGGCAGTTCACGGCTGAGGTTTGCTCTGTTAAAGTCCCCAAGAACAATGAGCAGAGAGTCTGGATGTTTCCTCTCCATGTCAGTTATCTGGTCGGCCAAGTGTTGTATGGCTTCACTAACACAGGCCTGGGGTGGGATGTAAACACCAACCAGAATAATAAAAGCGGTTTACAGTTTATGAAAAATTAATGGGGGCTGAGAACTCCTATAAGTCAACAAATTCCGCCTCCTCTCCTCTTCCCTGAAAACAGAAATACAAAAACTAATTTAATAAGTATTTTTATTTTAGGGCACAGGTCAACACAACAAATGAACACATTTAAAACAATTTTCCCATCAATATTAAACGTATGTCTTTTCAGCATGTATGGGAATGTTAATGTCAATACAAACGGTCACATACGATGTCGTCACAAATCATTGTTCCAACATCTAATTGATTTGTGTTGTAGCATGTTCGTTGTACATTCATACATTTACAATGTCTGGAAAAATGTTTCTGTTTCCACAGGAATCAGTCCTTCGATGAACAAAGTCTGCACTGAAGGTTTATGACCATTGTACAAATGTCTCGACTGTACAGATCACAGTGTAAAAAAAATGTGCTGTGTGGTGCGTTTGTTGATGATGTGAGGTTTTAGTCCACGTTCAGACCCTCAGACCAGCTGAGGAGTTTCTGGACTGGATTTATAAAACACCTGCTGCGACCCACTTACACCTCATTTACCACATTATAATACCAGCTGAAATTAAATACATTCTTTGTTAAACACATTGGACCATTCTTATACTTTACATTCAGTAAAATTTCTCTAAAAACTATTTTTGGTGCCAGAAGGAAACAACATTGACTGAAAACAAAAGACAGAATAAAAAAAAAAGTTTGCATCTCCTCTTTTCACAAGAATATTAGAAAAAGATCTTTAACAAGCGATGAAACACAGGAAATGTAGTCTCATGTTTATCTCTATTAAGACATTAAAAGAGAAACACATTAAAAAGGGGTCAATGAATTAAAAGTTCTTCAGTAAAACTGTTTGGTAACTGTACAAAAAAAGAAAACCGCTGATCATAAAATGTTGTTATCTTTTTTTTTTTTTTATTTACATGATTACATAACAAGCTTTTAGCTGCAAATTTGACAGTTTTACTGATCTAATCTTAGAGATCTTCCCTCAGCGCAAAGAGAACGACACCAACAACAAAAACAGATGCAAACACAAACGAAACAAAGTCACAAAAACACACACGAAGAAAACATGATTCTTCTTACTGCACTTTTCAAATGTTTGATCAGTCTTTTAATTTAATTTAGACCAAACTGGAGCATCATCATGATCCTCCTACAAACACCTTTGGTGTCAAATAGTTGTTTTGTTTTAATTTTATATTAATATCAGTAGGTTTACATCATCTCCTGCCATGCCAGCATAGCTACAAATACTGTGACACCACAGTTAAAGCTGGTGTGTTATTGTCGCAGATGGTAATAAATGTATCAAATGCTTCTTTATAAAATGATGTGACATTATTACAGCAAATGTATTACAGTACGTAGCCACAAGAAAACAGTCTGGAAACTACTTCTTTCATAAATAAACATAAGTTTGTTCAATCGCAGTGAAAAAACTGAAGTAAAATCAGTTTAAAAGAAGATTAATTAGCTTCTTTTTTAAAATGCGACAACGGATGGTCTCAGAACGCTTTTCAGTTTGATTATCATTATTTTTATTATTATTATATTAATGAACGGTACCGTGAAGGAGTTGGCTCAAAGTCACATTTAACAGGTTTCTAATCCTGACAATGCTGCCACCTACAGGTAAAGAAAGTAATTGCCGCTGCATTAATTTTCACACTTACACTTTGTCTCTTTGCAATATATACAAATAATCCTTTATTTTTATTTCTATATTTTTTAAAGGGGGTAATTAAAATGTGCGATTCCAACAAAGCTAACTCAGGCACTGTGGTGCTTTAAGCTAAACACTAATGTCTGCATGCTAACATCAAGTACACAATGACAATGACGACATGCTGATATTAAACAGATGATGTTTACTGTGTTTTCTTCACCTGAGGATGATGGGAATTTTGTTCATTTTGCAGATCAAATTATGACCTGATGTCAGATTTGTTCAAACATTTCAGTAAAAGACAAATATATAACCCTGCAACGAATGTTTTTCGCATGTGATCGAGATATTTCAGATGCTACTGCGGCTAAAAGCTAACTAGAAATGTATCTGTGGTATTTATTGCCTGTAGATGGAGCTGCACCAGTGACACTGACTGAACGTCCTTGTTGTGTAATTTATCTGATTTGATCTGATCTGAGTGTTGTGTTGTGTTTCATGTTCTACGTCCGTTTGTACCAATTAGCTGGATAAACTATTGTTTATTCTCAAGAAGCTGCTTGAGTCATGAAATACATTGTTCCTCATGAAGCATCTTCATCAGAACATATGTGAAATCTGAGACAACGCTATAAAATATACATCACAGATGCACTTGAGGTCCTTGACCAACATCAATTTCACTGTGTGAAATTGTTTTTATACTTAAGAATAATAATTTTTGTTTATATGTGTCTCACATTCGCTGCCACCACCAGAATGTTTTTTTTCACACGCGAGTGAAAATTAATTCGCATATATTTCATCGACTCTGATCCCTGATGTCAGTGAGGTTTCTCTCTCATGTTGCTTCATGTTGCTGTAACGACGCCAGCGGACACTAAAATAAAGTGAATCCTAGTGGGACAGTTGCCACTTCAAAGCCGGTTTTGTTATGAAAATGAAAACACAGCATTCACGCTTCGCATTTACACTCCAACTATAAGAACAAGCAGTGATCTTAATGGGGTTTTTTTTTACACATAAGAGGCCACTATGTACAGTCAACATGTTAACTAGCGAACTCGTAGTTAAACAAAGTGAGTTTAGCAGATTTTCTGAAAACGGAGCTAATTAGCAGGAATGTTTTGATGAATAATTTAATCAGAGTGTCATTTCATTAACAGTTGGATGGTCGTAAAGATGCACACAGACAGGACTCCTGCTGAGCTTGTTGATCCATCAACCAAAACAGTTTTTAACAACTCTTGTCTGCCATTTACCCTCATTTAATGTTTAATCAATTACACAACTGCCTCTGCTTTAATGAGCAGGAGTGGATTTTAGATGCACAAATGCAACAAAATAAGAAAAAGATCCACATTAACCAACTGTTATTTTCCATTTTTCAGTCATTTCCAGGTTGTTGCTCCTGGTTCTCAACACATGCAATCAACTGTAACTTGTATTTGTGCAGTAAAATTAGAATTTGCCAATAAATAAATGTTGCGTCATTCAACTCAGACAAGTGACATGAACAAGGCAAGACACAAAAATCAAACAACAAATATTCTGATTGGAGTAATGCACTGGTACCATAAATAATAAATATCCTTTTTTTTTTTCTTTTTTAAATCTCTGTGCTCTATTTTTTCAGTCTTTCCAAGAAAAGTTTCATTACTTCCCAGAAACATATTTTCAGTTACAAAGGGAGAGAGTACAATGTGCAGAAGGTCATTAGAGAAATGTCAGGTCTACTCATAGAGGAGTCTCACTGAAGGTTATAACACGACCTGATCTCTGTTTGAGTCATCATTGTATTTTTAACACAAACACACACAAACCTGCACATATGAGAAAGAATATTCTTATTCTTTGTATATAAACCATTAATGTTTTAGGTCACCACTTTAGTTATGGAACATTAAATCATCTCATCCTCATTTTATTTTATTTTTTTTAACCTCTGGTTGAATTTCTGGCACGTTGGTTGTGTTTGGATGTGCAGGAGGACGGTCACGTTCCCTGATTAATTGCCTGAATAGGCAATGATCCGGTTGGATGAAATTTACTGTGAAAAATCTTATTATTAGAGCAGAAGTAATAAAAATGCACAGTTTCAGCTCAGATTGCACAGCAAGAAAAACTAATTCTAATCTGTGAGGCTGGTACATGTCGCTGGGATGTGTAACCTGTGGCTGATGTAACACTCAGTTTCCTGTGGATGATGTAACATCGTAGTTGTTCGGTGTCGGCGACCGCCTGTTGATTCTGTGTTTGGTAAAACATCCCAAGGGATGACGGCTCGGTAAAAAACGCCAGAGGGACGATGACGACGATGACGACGACGAGACACAGAATAATGAGGAACTAGGTTAGTTTGAGCTTAACCAAAATAAAAGTAAAGAAAAGCAAAGTTGATGAACTAGAAAAACACAAGGGAGACGTGTTAAAGATTGTGCTAGTGTAGTTTTGCTCCTCAGAAAACATAACAACTCGTTATCATTTTTTAACATATCTGAAACACCAAAGTTCTGCTTTAACTTGAAGAAAATCCAATTTGTATTTCTGAGTCGCTGACTCATTTTTGGAAAGAGCTGGTTGAATTTTAATCTTCTCCAATCATTAAAAAACAAAAACAAAACAAAACAAAAAAACGTATCCATCTCTCAACATCTTTCTAAATATTACTGACGCTTGCAGCATCCAGGTTCATTCATCGCCACAGAAAAGAAGCTTCCGTCTTTAAAAACAGGTTTAATTTTGTAGACTGAGTATTTATGACAGCAGGATGATGTAAATGTGGGATAGAGCCAAAATAAATGAGGTGGTTAATGTGTTTTAGAAAACAGTGGAGCGTTGTAGCACAGAGGGAAGAGCTACATTGGGCTTCAGATACAAATGGTGATACAGTCATTTTTAGATGAATAACACGGTTTTAGTCTTTTGAGGAGATTTGTTGACAGCAAGACAATATGGACTTATGAAAATATGTTTAAAAAATATACCTAAATTTAAATCAGTATATTTGACGTAACTTCCCTCCATCTTCTCAGCCAAAAACGTTTTCTATAACAGGTTATTTTTCTCTTTCTGGAAAAGCTTTATGTTTTAACTGTTGTTGACAGAAAGGTTAAATATATGTTAAATTCTTTGAGTAATCCTTTTTAATTTTGCAAAAAACTTCCTATATTTTACACTGTTGCTGGTGTAAAAACCAAATGAAACGACCTGTATTTGTTCATTTTAACAATAAAGTAACAATTATCTTGGTCTTAAAATGAGGGAAGTATTTTTGCAGCATATTGCAACTACGACCTATGGTCACAAACAACATGTTTTTGTCCATAACTCATGATTTAAGGACTAAATAACCTGCATTTTATTTTAAAAAACCACTTTAATCTACAACTAAAAACTCTTTGAGCAGGATGCACCACTACTGTGTTTTATCTTTCAGAGATAATGATGAGAGAAGTCCTTAGTGAGATATAAAATTGAGCGATGAAAGCCTGTGGAAATAAAAAAAATAATAATCTGAAGCTGAGGTGGAGCAGGAACTTTTGTTCTGCATTTCAGCTTTTCTCAGTCGCTTTGGTGCTTTTCTCAGATCAGAATGAAAATTCTCATAACTATTAGTTCAACCTCCACAACATTAGTCATTTGTTCACATCATAGTAGCAATTTCTCCTTCCTCTGAACAAATTGCAAATGCTTTTGGACAAGTATCAGCTGCTTTCATACAATTTTCTGCTGTTTTATAACATTATCATTTGCTTATGTCATGTCAGTCAGACTGAACTATCCTTATGGATGCTGAATAGTCGTTCCCAATAAAACTAATAGTCTTCATTTCATTGCTTGAGTCATTACATACAAAATTGTTGAACTAGTTATCAAATTCTGTCAAGCAAATATTATATGTTCCTTTATCATTTTTTCCTGGAAATGTCTCCTAAATTGAACAACTGCTCTCAGGTGAACTTCAGCTTTCACTCACAAGGAGGTGTGTAAAGTATTAGTTGTAACCAATGACAAGCCGCTTGTTCATAGTCACTCAGGGATAAATCTCATGAACCCACACAAGAATACATGAACCGAGCAGGACATAGTGTGTAGCATTTCTACAATTCTGTTACATAGAAATGGAAAGTCAGCGTTGTGGAAGAGGGGTGAGGATGCAGGGAGGAAGGAGACAAAACGGGACGAGGGAGAAGACACCAAATAAATAGGCTAAATAAATAGGATTCTTATGAAACTAGGGCTACAGCTGCAGACCATGTTGTCAGTCACGGCCTCACAATGGCTGAGGGTGGTCGGAGGGTGCAGCCAAATGTTGGAAAAACCATTGTGAATTCAATCATTCAAACATTTCGTAGGGAGAACAGGTATGTATAGTATTGGACAATAATCCAACATCTCATAATATCTCATGTTTACCGGACATTACTGTAATTTGAGGTGGAAGTGGCCCCTTTTTACCCTGCAGCAAGAGGAAGCCATTTGTACAATGGTGATTGCAAACAATGCAATAAGGTTGAAAGAAATTCAAAGCGCTGTCATAGAGGATAATAATGTATTTGGCAACATTGAATCTGTGTCAACTGCAACAATTGACTGAGTGCTCAAGAGAAATGAAATGCGCATGAATCAGCTGTCAGGGCCATTTGAACAGAAGAGTAAAAGAGTGAAGGACATCTGTCACCAGTATGTGCAGGAAAAACATGTCTTCTAGGTAAACTCTAATGTTCAGACCTGTAAACTGTTTTACATTGTGTAGTTTAGTGCAGTACACTAGCAAGTTCTGTATATGTATTCACAGAACATACTGTGCAATGTGTTTTCTAAAATGCATTGTTAGACAGGTAAATTTGTTTCATCTCTCTGAGCTGGAAGCCAGGGAACCACTGCACACATTCATAGACGTTGATGAGGCGGGTTTCAATCTGGCCAAAGGTAGAAGTTGTGGAAGAAATCGCATTGAGCAGAGCAACCACTGATGTACCAGGCCAACGTGGAGGTAATGTTAAATGTGTGCAGCCATCTCAGACAATGGCGTCCTCACCCATATCCCCCTTCTTGGTCCATACAATACACAACATCTACTGACTTTTTTAGACACTCTTTACAGGGACATAGTCACTGAGAATGAGAGGGGCAGAGGCCAACTCAACAAGTATGTTGTTGTGCGGGATAATGTCCATTTTCACCTGTCACATCTGGTCAGACAGTGGTTTGCAGCACATGACAGGATGCTGATTGAATATCTCCCTCCCTACTCCCTGTTCCTTAATCCGATAGAGGAGTTTTTCTCTGCCTGGAGGTGGAAAGTTTATGACCGGCGTCCACATGTGCAAATGGTCCTGCTAGCGGCCATGGATGCAGCATGTTACAACATCACAGCACAGTCATGCAGAGGGTGGATTCGCCACACCAGAAGATAATCTCCTTGCTGCATTGCAAAGGATGATATCTGTTGTGATGTAGATGTAAATATGTGGCCAGACAGACAGGAACGTCTGGATGTGCTAGAATGATTTGTGACTGCAGTGTATTTTTCTTTTGCATAATGCCGTAGAATTGCAAGTGATGTGCTTTTGCAGGTTATCTACTAGGTTTTGAAGTTTGCACTAATTGTTTTGAGAAACTGCTGTGCAAATGTTAATAGTGATGTGAGAAAAGCACCAAAGCGACTGAGAAAAACTGTAGCCGGTGTGCAGCCTTTATTACAGAGAATTTACAGCCTTTTAACACGTTTCTGCTTTATGACTTTGTCCTTCTGATGTTTTTTCTCAAAAAAAAAAAAAAAAAAAAAAAACACAAAAGAATGAGCAGGTTACACGCACTCAGCTGTGGAGATGAATGAACCTGAATGACATTTAATTGGTGCTGGTCACCTAGATGAGTTCATTGGTTTGTGTTTGTGCGTGAGTGTGTGTGAGTGTGTGTGACATCTCTTGTGTCTGTGAGCGAACCGACAGGACTGTGTGTTGCTTCTGCGGTTGCTGCTGCTGCTGGACGCATGTTGTAATGTCATTGTATCCCTCGTTGGTGTTTTCTACCGGAGTGAGCTTCGCTAACGTGCCTGTCACTTCCATGGAGTGGCCCGGGGCCAAACCCTGGCTGTTCTCCTGCAGGGGCCACATTTCCTGCCAGGTGAGAGACGGATGATGAGCTGGGTGACCACTGAGCAGCGGCCTCCTCTGCCTGTAGTTTGCCCAAACCTGCAGGATGGTTTCTTTGAACGGCCGCGTGGTCAACGTGTAGAGGATGGGGTTCAGAGCGCTGTTGATGGGGAGAATAAAAATGACCACCCACGAACTGATGGTACCTGAGAGAAAAAAGACAGAGACACAGAAATAAAACAACAGACCTGGTGTTTGATCTGTTTTTAAAGATAATTACATCTGACATCTGCATTTGAAGTCTTTTTTCAAAGCTATTTATCAAATATATCAAAATCCCTACGATCGCTGAAGGGAATTTAATTATAATGTTATAGATTCTGCTTATCGTTAAACAACCGTGAATATACAGAGAAAACAGTTAAATACACTTTACACAGTTAACACTTAGCAAAGTTTAGACTATTACGAGATTAAATCATACACAGTAGATTAAATACTTCAAGGAAAACTCCACAGAAAATGTATATTTCCAGAACTTGTGGCTCTAAAAGTGTTTCATCTCTGCAGAGGATCGTAGTTTCAGTCGAACTGGGATTCACAGCAGATGCAACAGATTTAAGAGATGCAGCCCGAAGTCATTAAAACTCATGCACTCCTCCTCCCTGACACCTCAAAAGACTTGCCACAGGTATCAAATTTAACATTCAATTATTATTTTTAAGCCATTTTTTTTAAACTTCTCCAAACTTACAGTGAACCTAAGATAAAACTTGAAGTATATAAACCAAAATGAAATATTAAGCTTAAAAAGAGATGGCGCAAGCACAGGACCAGAGGGGGGAAACAGTTTGTTTTTAACATTGTGTTTAGTGTTTGAAAAAAAATAATTAATTCATTTGTAGCTGCAGTGTTAAGTGAGCTCTGTGGCCGCTACCACACATTGATCACTAAATGTGAAACCCTGTGATCTTTTGTGACGGTTTAAACTGTTTCGCTTTGTTTGCGAGATCTCATGATGCTGGAATGAAAACCTGTGGGTATTGACGGACTGTGGATCAGAGACGCAATGCAAGTGTTCCACATTTCATGTAAATCCGGGATTAGATTCTATATTTATTGATATGTTTAACTTCCGCTGGGTTTTAAAAATGGTGCTGGGGGGTGACAGTTTTGACTGGGACGTTTTGTTCACTTCTTCAATTCTATTTATGGAAACTATTTATTGATACATTCTGCTGCTGGTTTTTAAAAACGGTGCTTCTTTTTTACTGCGAGTACCGTCTTGAGTTTCAACCTAAACCCATGTCCACATTGAACCAGCTTTGAGCGGGGGCTGCTTCCAAAAGGTTGAGAACCCCTGTTTTAAAGGAAGATGAATCTTATGCATAAAGAACAATGAATCTAAAATCCAAGCGTAAAAATAAATCGATAACTTGTCTGGTGAGAGAAAATTTAAGCAGCTACATTAAGTACAAGCTGGAGCCTGTTGAGTGTTTCCTACTTTACATCTGTTAAAAGACGATTGCAGCTCAGTTTTTAAGAAACTTGAGAAACATGTACGACAACGTCTGCATGTTTCAGTCGACTGTTGTACATCCAGGTCGACTACTGTTGTTGTCCTCTGCAGAGGAAACGATGAGAAACCTTTTAGACGCGCGTTTGATGCTCAAAAAATGTAGATTTTGAGTGGAGTTTTCCTTTTAAATGGTTAGAGCACTTCTACTATACCGGGAATCTCCACCTGCAGCAGTGACAGGATCTTGAGGATGAAAATTGGGATCCAGCAAAGGGAGTCTGTTATGACAATAGAGAAGAACCTTTTGGCGATGGTCACCTCTTTCTTGATGTGGTTGCTGTATTTTGTGGTCTGAGTGCCTGTTCTCTGGATGTTATAGAACATGCTTGCATAGGAAAGGACAATGATGAGGAAAGCCACCAGGTTGAGACCTACAGAGACATGATGGTTAGTTTCTGATTTGGCAAACACAAAACATGTAAATGAACAGATGTTAGTAGAAAAATCAGAGGGACATAGAGTTGAGTGGAGACAAATGTCTTTTTTTTAAACCACTGTAAGACCAAAATAGCATTTGACGTGTGAATTTAAGTTGTTTTACTGTTGCCAGCATCTTAAGGAAAAGTCTGTAGAAGTCGATTGTTGAACGCAGATTGATCCAAACGTTCTCAGTGGACGTCAGTACAGGAAAGAGTTTCCATAGAAATGTACAAATTCTTATCAGTTTGTGTCGATAGACTACTATAGACTAGTGTTGAAGTGGGAATAGAAAGGAATCTGCAGCAATTCAACAATCAATTTTTACAGACTCTTCCTCAAGATGGTGTCAACAGTAAAACAACTTCAGGTAACGTTGTGACTTCATCAACAATCTTCTATAGAATCTGTCTGGACATTTATAAAGTTAACAACACGTTGGTTTGTCTGTAGGAACCGTCTCCTCACTACCACACAAGTCACATGTTAGTTTGAGTCTTACACTGGTTTAAAACACAGACATTTGTCTCAACTCTATGTCCCTCACACTGTCGTTATAACTCTTTAGGTTGAAATTACAAAACATCAACTCTCTCTGAAGTCATCTGATTGACACAAAGTATCAACTCATTATCAACTTATTATATTAATAGACCTAGAATTACTGTCCTAGAATATGTAAATTCCCACCGAGGAAGATAACGATGGAGTAAACGTGAGCCCAAAGTGTCTCTGGCTGCTCCGAGTGCAGCGGGAAACAAACGCCATTGGTCCCGTAGAAGTTACGAAACAACCCTTTGCAGACGAGCGGCAGGAACGCGACAATAAAACCAAAAATCCAAATCCCGAGAAGGATGGTGACAGTCCGTCTCCAGCCGGGTGTCAAGTACTGGAAAGGGTAGACGATGCAGATGTATTTCTCCAACGTGAGATAAGTGAGGAGAAGGACGGAAACCTCGGTGGACAACATGGCCAACGAGCCAATGACCTGACACTGGCTGCTGTCCATCCAGGCCTGGGCGTGACGGTTATACTCCCCTCGAAACTTCAGGTCGTACGCTCCGATCATGAAGAGGTAGATGCCCATCAACCCGTCTGCACCTGAAAAAAAAACAAACAACAACAACATGTTTCACAGGTTGTTTAGAAGATTAAATAGCTGTTACATCTCTGGTGTAAAATGTTTAAACAAAGTGTTTTCTCCTTGAGTTTGGTTCTTTCAAGGACTTGAACACAAAAGCAACAACAACAAAAACATATGCACAAAGACTTTGTAAAGAAATTCTCCTCCAGAGGAACCACAGTAAGATTTTCTTTTCTTCAGAGTAAGAATAGAAAATGGCCTGACATGAAAGGCTTCTCGTCTGTGATTGAAGATGCCACTCAATCTTGAAAATTATGTGCAAGAGAAAAAAAACACAAACCACTAGATGCTAATATTCAGATTTTCCTTCATGCATTCTGAAATATGATCAATAGAAAAATGCTTTTGTTGCCGTGAAGAAATAACAGGGAAAAAAAACAAATACAAATATGTTACATAATATGTAAAACTTATTCTGATGGAAGGTGCATTATGTTTTCAGGCTATATGTATGATAACACTGATGTACACAATCTGTTGCAAATGTTAATGTTAAACCATTATCACATTTTTCACAATGCACAGTGTCTGAAAAGGCCACAGCTGCCGTTTGGACATAATCATGTGGAATATATATATAAGCAAGCATGAAATGAAAGTATGTGACATTTCTGATTATAGACAACAACAGATGGCCTCCTTTTTGTGTAAATGAAATGTTGATGCACGCAAGATGGAAATGTACAGAAAGACTGCAAGTGCTACTTCGAACACAAATGTTAACATGATGCTTTTTTGCAAAGGTGATGTACTCAAAGGAAATACAGATTTTTATATGTGGAAGGAAAAAAAATTGCCTCAAATGTATAGTTCAATGTTTTATGTGCTAGATCTGCTGCAAATCTCATATCTGGACCATATTCAGAACATACAGATGGTTAGGTTAGCTTAGCATAAGCTAGGAAGAATACTGCTTCCCTGGTCCTAATATACACATGGTTAGCTTAGCTTAGCTTAGCATAAGCTAGAAGAAATACAGCTAGCCTGATTCTAATATATATATATATATTATATATATATATATATATATGTGTGTGTGTGTGTTTAGCTTAGCTAGCCTGATTCTAATGGTTTACAGACAGTTAGCTTATCTTAGCATGAGCTAGGAAGGAACCAGCCAGCCTGGTTTTGTTTGAAAGTAAAGAAAAATCCCCCTACGTTTAATCTGAACAAGAATTGAAGTATAAAAACAACAGCTTTTGTAGCTTTAACCTTCTTTCTGCTGTTTCACTTAAGTTAAAAAGTTGTTTTCAATTATTTGTGCAAAACTCATCATTAGACTTTATATAATGACAACTACAATCTGTTTGTAAAATGCTTCAAAAACAGTGTTGTTTATGTTCATGTATGGATATTTATGGACATGATGTGACAAAAAGCAGTAATTATATACAGAAGTTTTTTTTATATCACATGTAGAAAGAACATATATTTCTGTTTTAATGCACAGGCTTGTCTTTTAATCTACATTGTTTATACATTTTGGCCCCGAGCTTCTGTTTTTCACACTTTTTTCCAAGAAAAGAAAAACAAGTAAAAAAACAAAAACAAGCCAGAGATGATAAATAAAAACCTGACCACACACATTGTTTTCTCTCACACCCACTTTTCTCTGCTCTCAGAAAATGTATCACAATGTTTTCGCTGACACTTTGTAAAAGCAGAAATTTAATTCACAACTTGTAGCCTCTGAAGATTTTTCATCACTGCTTCATCAGTAGCTGCTCAATGTTTAGTTCTTTGATAGTATAGTAAATTAATTACCACAAACCCGTGTGAAAGTCATTCCTTTGATATGGAAACATGCAGTGATCATCAAAAAGCATTTTTAATGTAATCACAGTGTATATGATCATTAAAGACGCCCTGTATGTTTTCATGTTAATATACGTCTCGTTACATTTGAGGCAACTGAAACGAAGCTTGTCAACTGTCATTTAACAACATTATTCTCTTATTTTTAGCAGGTTTTTAAATTCTTATTTGCACACACAAATGCTAAAATGTTTTATATTTTTATCTGAAAACTCCCACGAGTTTATCAATTCATAACATATTAAAGTTGACCTCTGACTGACCAACAGAAAGCACAAAAAAGACCTTGGGTCCAGTTGCGTGGATACAGAGAAGTGTTGTGAGCAATAATAACCAACACAAAGAAAAGAAAAGGTTAGACCCAGAGAGGCAGAGAATAATGGGGGATAAATGTCTGAAATGTCACTGAAGGCTGGAGGTAACAATAAGTGATAAAAATACAAGTTCATTTATAAACTCAGGAGGAAGCTGTTTCTCTTTCTTTTCTTTCTTTTTAAACTTAATTCTTGTTTCACCTCTAAAACACAATTATAGTGATTCAAACTCTCATGTGCGTGTATTCGCTTTGTTCCACTCTTTTAATTACAGGATTAAAAGCAACACGCAGGCACGTCCCGCTTGCATGAACACACATAATCCACTGCTGATGAAAAAGAAAGAATGAATATCAAGACTGTTTCTCTCACGTTAATTATCTAAAGCTGTGTTTCTGTCTGCTCTCAGACACCAGAAATTAAACTCTCCTTACTGACAATCTGCTAATAAACTTTTAAAGGTTGACGTATTAAAGCAAGCGAGCCTTTAAATGAGATAATGAATAACAATTGTCATATGTTTGAACGCCTTTCACTGTGGATGAAGCAGATATTCACTCCATAGACTTTCTGCTTTACATATTCAAAGCTGTTTGATCTCAGCTCAGAGACTTATGTTAAATCCAAACGGGTCCTATATATATATTTGACTTGCAAACATAAAACGGCACAATAAAAATATGGTGGTGTGTTATTGGGAGCATTTATTTCTTACATGTTTTGGGGCTTTTATGTGTTTTCTCGTTCTGTGCAGTCAAAGGATAAAATAAAGTCTCCTTTAGGAATAATAAATGTATATTAGTTTGTTTAATATTTGAGAGGAGCCTGAATTTTAACTACTGGACAAATAGAAGCTCCTTTAAAACTGAGTTTGTCCTCCTGTAACTTCATATTTAGTAGGGGTGTATGATATCATATTAATTCTTTAGACAATGATACGATATTTTCGGATTCAGGGTCCTACCATTAATATGAGAAGATATCATATATTTATTTAACACAATCAGTTTTTACTAAAAAGAATCAAACCAGACATGTTGTTGATCAGCTGTGAAACTCAGAGTCTTTTAGAGTTGTAGCTCAGTTTTAGTGGAAAATAACTTTTAAAAGCTGGTGAGCAGGTATCTGACACGTTAACACGGGTCAATGTCCTGCTGCTTCTTCTTCTTCAGGTGCTCAGGCAAGTTGGTCCTTATTTCCTGTTTATTTTACCTCCTACTGCATTTTGCCTGTTGACTCATCTTTTCTCTAAAATCCTAAAAAACTGCAAAATGTTTCCAAACCAGTGATTTATCCCTGAAAGGCAACTAAATGTCCTCATCGTCTTTTTCTTGGCTACTTGATATGGATCCATCTTTTCACTTAATCATTAAATGGATGGATTGATATAGATCCATGGGTTGTTACACCTCTAATATTTAGAGGCATCTAAAGCTGAAGTGGCAAATGACTAAATAACCCTGCACTTTGAAAGCACAGAAGAGAAACTACGGTGGCCTGCAGGTACCATGAATGCAGTGATGCATACAGATGTGACGCCAGTTGATTGATCTCTCAAAGGTTAATTAGCTGTTTTTCCTCCTTTTGTGTTTGTCATGATTGCACTCATCAGGAGCAGGGATTCGATTAAATGCAGACGCTCAGAGGCTGATTCTTCACAGCCTCCGTCACAGTATCTCACATCGAGGTTTCTCAGTTGATGGGCCGATAGAGCTCAGGAGGAGGAAAAAGACTCTGCTGTTTACATCGTTGCTCAACTGCAGTCCAAGATGGATGGGCAGCGTTCGGCACATGTTGGATGTGGACCATGTTAACTGTTGTGATAAACTACCGGTGCATTTGTTGCTGCTGTTTGTGCTCCTCTTTTCAACTCAGCAGAAGAGGAACAGCTCATGAGAACACAACAATTGCTTTGACCCAAACTAAAAAAGGGAAGAACTACCACTCATTTTTGTTGCTCCTCTGTTTCCGACTGAACTTACTCGTGCTAAATAAGATCAGTTTGCCGCAGAGGAAGAGGCTTTCCATCAAATCCTCATCGTCCTTATCTGGATGACATTTCATATCAAAGTAGTGGATAAGGTGGAGTATTCAATCAGCCGGCTGATAGATTTCTGCGTTGAGCTGTTACTATTGTGTGAAGTAAGAGGTTTTGCAAAAAAGTAACATAAAAGGAAAAAAGCTACAAAACTGTATAAAGTTTTACAAAGATACTTGCACGTGGACAAACGTGAATAATTAAAAATGTCACAGTTCCCATCAGCTGTGTCTGTTTTGTTTTATGAATAATTTCTTCTTCTTCTGAGGAAGTGAATCTTTGTTTTCAGATGGAATGAAACTTAGTTATTTTTACATTCAGTATTTATGAACATGCTGTGTAAGTGTGTGTGTTGATGAAACACACTGATAAACACACTGGACACTAATTTGACAATTTTGCACCGAGTTAGAATTTTTGTTTACTTCACAAGCAGTGAGGAACTTCAGCTGAATTTGTCATTTCCACTTCTATAGTTGTATCTGTGACTATAATTAGAAGTATTAACACAGTGAAGTGGTAGATACCAATATGGAGAATTATGAAATTGGGTTAATTAGACAAACAAACCCCAATTTAAGATATTTATATAAAGCAGTAAAAATTAGACCCTGACTCACAGAAACTGTTTGTTTACACTCTATGTGATCTGTTTTGATATTAAAGGATGTTCAGCAAATAAAATATGTCCATTTCCCCTCCCACAATATCCCTTCTTTATTTATAAGTGATGGTCCAGAGTAATTTGAACCCAGAATCTATTTCACCATCAATATGAGTCAAACTCCCCTCAACAGATATGTTACGTTGGTTGAAGTAATATCCAGTTTGACCGTCTTTTGTTTTCACAACCGAATAGTTAACAATAAAAGTGAATGGGGCAGTCAGCCAAACGTATCTAAATTGTCATTTTTTAACCAAATCACTTTAAGGTGGTAACTTACAGCAGAGGGAGATGATGCACATGGCGTGGAGCTTGTTCTCCGAGCGGATGTACGAGCGCATGCAGATGACAAAGATGTTTCCGAAGCAGGTGGTGGCCGACACCACCCACACAAAGACCCTCAGAACGATGTTGGCGAGCAGATCCTCGAAGGATGAGATGCCGTCGGTGTTTGGTTTGCAGCTGCGAACATGAGGAGCGTAGCCGCAGTACTGGAACTTCTTGAAGTAGCTGCGACGGCAAATTAAAGCAGAAGAAAAAAAAATGTTTTGATCTTTGCTTTTTTGTGAAATGTTCGGGTGTTTTTGAGGAGAAGGGGATTTGATATTTTGATTTGAAATCTGAGCAGCGTCACACCTTGAGGCTTGAGAGACAATAAACTTAATCAAAAAACCTATTTGGTTCAAAATTGATGTCTCTCGATTTTCAAAACAGAATTTCACCTGCAGTGCAGAAAAGAGTCACTTCAGCCAAATTCCAAAAAACAAAACAAAACAAACAAACAAACAAACAAACACAACATAATTTCACATTTATTAGAATCTATGTTGCCACACAGACAGTTTAGCTTCCAGATATTAAAGATTTATGGCTCCAGGAAACATAGGCAATGAGTGAAATACAAATTCTGCTGCTCACAGTGTTTAAAACAAGACTGAGACACTGTAGCAAAACTGACAGCTCTGTGTCGACAAGCTAACGTCGCTAAATGAACCGGTGGAAATGTTTTAAGTTTTGGTTTTAAACCGAAACAACACTGACAACTCATCTTCTGACGATCATGAAGAATAACTGTAAAAATCTCTCCTAGCTCCTTCAGTGTTAGAGAACATTAAACTCAATTTGATTTATTTGTATCGATCCACATCACAAAATACAAGAGAGATTTCACCTTTTTTTTTTTTTTTTATAAAACTGCTTTCTACCAATAAAGTAGTCAGTTTTTAATCAACATATTATCCACTGAAACAGTAACAAGGACACTGTTTTTTGTAAAAAAAGGTTGATTGGAGTTGATTGAACATGGTTTTGACTGGAGAGGTGCTTAAGGCCGTGAGGTCAGTGAATTGCATGTTTCATGTGTTGCTAAGTGATTGAATGTAAATTCTAACAGACAAATAGCAATCAGGTGAAGAAGGCGTATCTCTATAAAACTTACAGGAACTTAAATTAAGCTTCATAGAATAAAAATAAAGCTTTAAAGAGTTTCTGGAAAGACATTAATTCTCTGTCTTTTGAATCCAATGTTTCCAGGAAGTGCACAGATATGTAGAGAGCTTTTTTTTTACCCACAGAGTAAATGGATTACACTAAGCTCAATTTAATCATCTCCCAGTTGGAGGAAAAGCCTGACAGTTTTGATAAAACTAGATTGGAGCGACATGTTAAAAGGTCTGTGTTTGACATGATGGTGCAGGTCAAAGTGATGAAGTTAAACAGTAAAAATATTAAACACTTACATATGAGTCAAATATTTGAGAGGTTCAAACATCCGCCGCTGTATGTTTCCAATTTCTATTCCCTCTATGCTCCTGGAGAAAATAAAAAAGACACGTTGATTGTGTTTGAGTCAGATGATGTAAACACAGAGACACATTAAACTATGATGATTTATAATTGTACGCTGTAACAAAGACCCTCTCAAGAGAGAAACTTATTTAAAAGCCCAAAGACATTTTCTCTCATTCATTGACTGACTTGTATGAAGTCGCTCTTGTGTCTCAAGAGAAAAAGCACATTAACCACATAAAGTTCAAATAACACAGATGCTGTGATCTGTACAAAATGGGACATCCGTGACAGAATAATGGCCTCCTTTGAGCTCGTCAAGGCCCTATTTTCTTTCTCCATTTTCATTAACCAGGTTCATCACACTCTCTCTTTGTGTCTTTGCTGCTCTTCTGCACCTTTAAACATGACAAGAGCTCTTCAGATGCCTCTTGAGGCACAGCAGAGACACTTTTTCTATGAGTAACACACAGTTTTAATTAGTTGGAGTGGTCATTCAGGAATTACTCACAATGATTTCAGTTTATGCAACTTGTCGAAGTGGTCAACTTGGAGCTCCACGATGGGGTTGTATGATATATTCCTTAAAAAATAAAACAGAACACAAACAGTGAAACATAGAAATCTCTTCAACATGTTATCTAAATAACAGAGAATTACATTTAGTAGGACAATGAGCTTGTAAATCAACTTTCAATGCTGAATTTCCATTAAAAAAGCTTCTTATATTCAAGCGACTTATTAGTATGTTTTTGTTAGAGTCATATTGACCCCATGAGAACTAGAGATTCGGTGTTTTTGTTGTTTTTATTGTAAAGGAGGAGAAATATGTGTCTCAAAAACAAGACACGCTTTTATTATCATTCTGTTGTGTGACTACAACATCAAATTTTACAACTTTAAAAGCAAATTTGAGCAAAGATAACTCAACAAAAATGTGCACAAGTCAGTTCAATCAAAGTTCACACAAAATCTAGATGTCTCGTTTTGCGTTTAGTCATTTTACTGAAATTATCTTAGCAGCAGAAATAGCAGCTCTTAATACTGACAGCATCAAATGATGAACAGCATTAAATATTCATGCAGTAGGTATGTTTGAGTACAGAACTGAATATATCTCTGTGTATTTGTAGAGACAAAACTCACAGTTGGAGTAAATCCCCCAGTAAGACGAAGAGATTGGGAGGGATCGCCACCAGTCTGTTGTTGGACAGATCCCTGTGTACCCAAATAAATCCACATCAGTTGCCCAAAAACACAACACAACACACACACACAAAACAAACAAATATTGATATACAACACTGAGTGTGTGCTAAAAGCATACAGATCTTTAAAAAAAACAACAAATCCAGAGTCTGTGTGCACAACGTTGAGATGTTCAGGGGGCGGATTGTGTAACAGACACACTGAAATAAACCGTGTAATAAATAGAACACTTCCTCTACATGTTTATAATGTAATTCACTTGTTTAATGCACCCACAGTTTCCATTAGTCCCACTAGCCTGTGTATGAACTTAATACATTCAGCTTTGGGGAAACAGGCAACAGTTACAGCGACAGGCAGGAAGGAAAGTGTTGGTTTTTTACAGTCGATAAAAAGTGAGAGTCTACGACGGTGTAAGGGTCCGCCGAGGATATGAGCAGTGTGCACTTCATCACCTCTGAGGCAATCCTTATCCCTATAATGGATAAGGATCACTTAACATATGATACAGCATCAAGTGAATCCCATCCCCCTCAGGGTCTCTCGGTGATCTCAGACAACCTGCTCTCATGCTGAAGCACAATGATCAGGAAGTCGTTTTACAAGAGGACGATTATTTCTGCAGTGACTTTATTGTTTTATAAACTTTGATGATTAACTATCTGACTTAAATTTAATTTGTATTAACCACAGACTTTGTTATGATGCTCAGTTTGATATTTAATTCTCATTTCTCAACATCTCACATTTATTCCAAGTGTTATGTCATAATTTATACCAATTTATCCCTCAAAAACTGCGAATAAAATACGATAATAATAACATTTAAAATCATAACACACATTTGTTCCCCTTGAAACAGCTGAATTTACTGAAGTTGAACAGGAGAAGATAGTGGACCTGTTTGAGATCGTTGTGCACTCTCTAAGTATCTATAAGTATTTTGCAGCAGCAGAAGCAGGAGGATTGTGTGTGACTCGAATTGCATCAAATTGCTGTGTGTGTGTGTTCATGATAACAGAGGAACATGTCAGCTGGTGCTCAATGATGTGTATTAACTAGTGACAAATCTGGAGTTATAAGAGAAGCAGGGTTTCACATCCACATGTTAGTGAGAACATTTCATCAGTCATCATCAGCCTAGTGCACCTTCATATTATCTTTGTAATCTTATCATATCATAACAATCGCATTTTCACTTGTGAATAAGCTTTTTAAGGACTTGCTGTGAGACAGTCACAGTCTATGTGAGCCATAAAGACACCGACAAATACTGAAAAATAAACTCCACTGTGTCAAAAAAAATGTTAAATCATTATAGATTTCAGAAGGCCTTCAAAGAAGAGCTTCTAAGACACACAAAATGTATTTGTTAAGACTGACGAACTCAAGCAGGCAACAGTAAAGCACATACAAAGAAAGAAACACAGCCGGAGTATTATAAAAAGATCACAGCGGGGGCACAGTGTGTAGTTCTCGGGAGTGCGACGACGACTTCAAAGGTAAAAAAGAAAAGAAAAAAGAAAGATCTGCAGGTACCTCCCGTAGTTCTTCATCTCTGTGTTTCTGAATCAGTGAAATGAAAAGTACCAAGACATGATAAAACTCGAAAATGGCAAAAAATAACAACGAAGAGCAACTTTTGCTTTTTTAACGGTTGAAAGAATAGTTGAGAATATTGATTATTATTTATAGTAGTGAAGTTAGCTGCTGCTAATGATTCTGGATCTTTGTTGTCTTCATCATCTTCTTCTTTGAAAGATTCATAAGAGCTTTGGAAACTACTAAATGTAATGGTTGGCTTCTAGATTAGTTAAATAAAAAATGTACTGATGAAATGACAACATTTTTATGGTCAGCTGTAAATTTCAGTCATATCGTGGCAATAATTGGCTGGAAAACCTGTGTAAATGTTTCCTCTGGAGACCAAATCCTGTCTGTTATTTTTGTAAAACTCGATTTGTTAAAATATTTGTAAAATGATTTGTTGTGGTGGGAATTTTTGATCTGAATAGTGAACCAAAAAGAAGGAAAAACATCACCAAAAAAATCAATCAATCATCCTCTGGGGACAATGAACATCCCTGAAATACTGCTTGGTAAAGAACAAACCAAATCAAACAACCACCCTAAGGCTTGAAAAACAACAAATACTCTTCATTAACAACAAAACAAGACATGTATTGGTTCAACGAACACTTCATCCTAAAGGTGAGATCATTAAACAGTTTGTTATTACATCTTAAAGCTCAGATATCTAAGTTAAGTTATCAAACATCCCAAAAAGCTTCATCTTACATGTATAAATGTGATGCAGTAAAACAAAATATACTCACAATTCTCCGAGTTTCTGGAGGACTGAGAAAGCTTGTTCGTGTATATGACCAATCCTGTTTCTCTGTAAAACCCTGGAGAAAGGTGATAAATACAAAAAAAAAAGATGATTATAAATCTCTGACAGTCTTTATCCCAGTTAACGATCTGTCAGATCTGATAGCAGCTTTAATCAAGTCTGAGAAACTGAGGTTGATTTGTGAAGTGTCTGACATAAATTCAAGCAAAAATAACATTTTAGAAGCAGAAACTTCAAATTTTCTATAACTTAAATTATATAAATTTATACTTACAGAACTGTCAGCATACTACATGAGCAGAATGAGACGTTTCCAATGGTTTCGATGAGATTTCCCTCCAAATCCCTGCAAGAACATGTCATGAAATGTACTCACACAGGGGGCAAATCTAAAGACACCCACATACAGACAGAATAAATTCATCAAAGATGTGTCATTTTTACAACAAGATGGTTTTGATCCCTTCAAATCTCACTTACAGCCAGTTCAATCTTGGCATTTCCCGACAGATGTCATCCAGCTTTGTCAAAGAGTTGTTCAGTAACATCCTGTCAATCAGAGAGACACGATGAAATTAAAAATATATATAAATTTATACATTTATTTTTATGATTATTATTCAGCATCCGCAGGAGGGACGCTCATTCAGCTTAAACAGACCAACAGAAGATCTTTTATCAACAGGACTTTTTATGATTTAAGAGGACATCAAATCAAATTAAAGGAA
This sequence comes from Polydactylus sextarius, assembly GCA_016801845.1. Classification (NCBI taxonomy): domain Eukaryota; kingdom Metazoa; phylum Chordata; class Actinopteri; family Polynemidae; genus Polydactylus; species Polydactylus sextarius. The sequence goes on along the minus strand of CM028930.1, from coordinate 24,088,757 downwards.
ATGTAAGAAATAATAATAATAAAAAAACTTACAGTAAAACAAGAGAGTGCAGTCCTGAAAAGGTCATGGAGGAGATTTGATGGATATTGTTATTTTCTAGGATCCTACAAACAAAAAACAAAGAAAACAAACAAACAAACAAAAAATACACAAGATCCAGTTTCAGCCTCATTTACAGAATATTAATTCAGAAGAAACAGCATCAGTAGAGACATGGGTGTGTGTGAAAAACAATTCAAAATAAAGAAACAAAATCTGTTTCATCAAAAGGAATTATTTCTCACCAAACTGGATGTCTCTTCTTTGACAGAAAATATCGTAATATACACTAAGAACAACATTTTTATATTCTTCTGCAGAAGTTTCTTCCAGTAAAATAAATAAATTAAAAATAAACATACAACCACTCGAGCTTGTGCAGATCCTTGAACACTCCCGGCATCAACACAGAGATTCTGTTGTAGCTCAGATATCTGAGAGAGAAACAACAAGAAGTTTGGAAACTATCTCTCAACAGCTGCTACATGAATTGCATCATCTTATCCAGACAAAAGTATGTGGACACGGAGACGTTTGACGATACTTGTGTGTTTCTTTGCTGATTCTGTGGGATGATTTCCACAAGTTTTTGCAGAGAATTGCTCCTGTTCTGCCCATGAGAGCATCAGTAAGGTCAGGGCAGATAAACCCTGGCTCATAAATGACATTTCAAATTATCCCAAAGGTGTTGGATAGGTTACAGTTGTAGAGTTAGGGCTGGATGATTAACCATTTACATATTGAAACAATGATTCGAAAACTGTAAATTTTAGTCTTAAAAAATCCATCCAAACTGTGGCTTAGTAAGATTTAGCTGGATGTAGTTTAACTGAAAGGTGGTTTATAGATTGTGTGATTAAATCTTGTGGATCATAAATATAAATAAAGTCATGTAGTTTATGAAAAATGTTCTAACATTGTTTGGCTTTGTCATGTTGAAACAGGATGTCGTCTGCAAATGTGTGCACAAAACAGAGTCTCGCAGTAGTTTATGCTGTTGTCTCACAGCAAAAAAGCCTTTTTGTTTTTGTGATAACATGTTCTCTACCTGTTTGCATATTTGCAGTCCAAAGACATGCAGGTTAGAAGAACTTGTGTCTCTAAACTTGACTAAAAAACTACTTGTTGAAGTCAGCAACTAGAATGATAGATACTCAAGTAAAAGTCTTAAAGTATCTGGTATTTACCTAAGTATGACAAGTCACCTATAATTTAAGTGACGGTCCGTGATGGAGTAATTCAGTCAAACACTCCTTCAAGATATTTTTTACAATGGACTTTTGAGTTTGACCGTCCTTTGTTTTCACACTAAATAGCTAAAAATGAACGTAAAAAGAAGAAATCTTGTACTATAATCTTACAAGATTTCTTTTTTTTTTTCAAATTTTCTGTCTATTTTTAAGAGAATACCCACTTTTTAATATGTTGTATTGTTTCTCACCATATGTTGTCCCTTATGTGTTGGTTTCTATGACACCCCTTATGTGTTTGTTTTTTCCTGCCTGTCACTGTGATTGTCAACCTGTCATTTTCTTTTCTCATTGTGGTGCATGGTGGCTCTGTGGGAGCACCCTCAATTTCGTTGTTTCGTTATTCTATTCTATTCTATTCTATTCTAGTCTATACTATTCTATTTTATTCTCTAAATGCGCCGGTTAAACCTCGGTACAGATTGACCTGTTGTTCAGGAAAATGATGAATCTCCTGATGTGGAACAACCTTCATCACCAGTTGTTATGAAAACAAGACGTTGGGTAAGTCTTGTAAAACAGTGTTTTTTATAAACTCTGGGTTCACTTACTAAGTTATCAGTACTTCAGTTTATGTGTAGGGACCCTATTCATGCTACTGCTGAAGTGAAGTGATATTTTGAGCTTTATTAGTGGTTAAAAAATGACAATTTAGATACGTTTGGCTGACTGCCCCATTTACTTTCATTGTTAACTATTTGGTTGTGAAAACAAAAGATAGTGAAAATCAATATTACTTCAACCAACATAAAATATCTCTTTAAGGGGGAGTTTGACTCATATTGATGGTGAAATAGACTCTGGGTTCATGTTACTCTGGATCATCGCTTTGAATGTACTTAAGTGTAGAAAGTGAAAGTACAATGCTGCTTGACATTGCTTGATATTGATATCTACAAATCTGTATTAGCTTTAACAAAGTGTACCTAATAAAGTGGTAACTCAGAGTATGAATCCTTTAACCTTTATTATATCTTTTAAAAATAACTTTAATATGACACGTGATGTATAATGATGCAGAGAGAAGCTTCGAGAAAAAAAAAAGTTTTGATCAATGCCGACTGTCGGTTCGTATCATCTGTTCCCATGGTGACTTATTTTGAAAACCTGGTCATGACACACAGCGACTGCTCATCAGTTGTTAGCACTCTGTGTGTGGCATGTGATCGCACTGTACTTTTACAGCTACTGCGCAGTGTGTTCATCAATTCAGCCAAGGTCGACACTATTTATAGAGAACAGTTAAATAGTCATAAATTTATAAACGTGTATAGAAAAGAGGGAATGAGGATTCAAGCGACGGCACTAAACCTCATTAACAATTGCATGAATGAACATTAAATTGTTGTCAAATCAGCAATAGCAAAGAATGGAGTAATGAAAGAGGAGGTTAAGGTTGGTGTATCAGCACAATCATTGTGACAAGTGCAAGCAGCCTGTTTAAATGTGTGATTTATATCAGAATAACATATTTTACTTACAGCCTTGTTAGGTTGTACAATCCTCTGAATGCATCAGGACTCACATCTCGGATCTTATTGTGCTGAAGGTATCTGTAAAAAAACACTTTGGGAGTTAAACTTATAATACAGAGAAATGGATGAATAAAGTTAATATATGAACTCAGCTGAGAGAAATGTTCTTGAGCGGTAGTAATCACGGTCTTATTCATTTTTGGCTTCGTCTTCGGTGTCACAAACTCTCCACTCTACAAATTGCCGCCAACAGCGTTTTTGCCTCTTTGTGTACTTTACACACCTGGTTATTCATGAGGATGTTTGTTTATGCATATTCATCCTCAGGAAAGTTTTCAATGCTGATCAAACTGTCAGAGCAGCGACTGAAGGCTTTGACGGAAACAACAACGACGACAACGACGATGGCAACAATCATGCAGCCAAATGGTTCCTGGCGGAGGATCAGACCTACTCTCCTGCCGACACAGTCGGCGGCACTGTGTGAGGCTGATAAACAACGTAAGTCGGGAATGAATGGATCTGCATGCAGAACAGAACAATCACCTCTGTCAGCGTTCCCAGCAGCCCTCTTAGCCTGAAACGTGTCAGCTCTGTAGCTCTGAAACTTGTTTGATGTACTTGTCACTCAAAAAGATGCTTTTTTTTTTAGCTCTTTGGTATCTGGAAGGCATAGTGCTTTACTGTATGAATAAAAAAACTCTAATACCCTAATATAAAAAAAAGACATGCTCATTGTACTCTCGTAGTGTGTATATACAATATGCTATACTTTGACTTAGCCAGATCAGTAAAACACAAACAGTTGGGAAAAGATGGTGTCAGATAAAATATATATCTGAATAACATCTGATCCATAATTCATGGTGAACTCACAGTTTCTGTAGGCTCTGGTACTTAAAGAATGTGTTTGCTCTGAGTTTTTGAAGCCAGTTCCTTTTCAGAGACCTGAGGGAAAGAAAGAAAGAAAAAAAAACTCAAAATCAGAATGAAGAATGAAGCGTACAGGGTGAGTAACGCTCGTTCTTGAAGCTGCACCTTCTTTTTTTTTTTATCAACATCTGATCACTTCAAGATTTTCAACGTTATGATTTTAACTTGTGGACTTAAATTATAAAATGTTAAATTATGAAACGGGCCAAGAGCTTCTTCGGCATCACAGTGACAATTGCAACATACTTCTCATTGGGAGGATGCAGACTCTTATTTTATTTTCTAGTGAAGAATGCACCTGATCAAATCTCAATATATATAAAATACATCAAAGAAATCACAAACAAACAATGCTCATTCTGTTGCATCACTGCAGCGTTTCAACAGTTGACCCTTCAGCCACATCCAGATTGTCAAGGTTATGATTTTAACATGCAGCTTTAAATTATAAAGATTCAAAATCTCTAATTGATGGAGTCTTTTTCTCAGCGGGTGGCTCAAGAGTTTCTATTCAGTATAATGGTCATCTCAGAATTCAAATTATATTTTATAGAAAAACATCACTAAACTTTCCACCTCTTTCAGCAGTGGATATTTTGATTAGAGTAAAAATAAGTCATTTTTAAATCTTTCTATAAAGACTCTTAAAGGGTAGAAACACTTTGAATAAATGATGTTATCTAATTAAAAAACAGAAAACAACCTGTAATCCATTAAAAACAAAGATACCAACAAAAACAATCACCTCTTCACCCTGAGTCAATTACCAGGTAATTAAATGTGTAAACTGCAGCCTGTTAATTTGGTTTTATCATCTCAAAGAGGCTCAGAATCAACATTTGATTCAGCTGTTGATCCCGAGGCTTTTAACGGATTAAAGGACGATTAGCGGCTCATTCTCTCACATGCCGCTGTATCAAGCTTTTGGCAGTGGTCAGTTTTGGGACTTGGGAAGATTTTCGGACTGTTTTCTCTTTGGGCTCTTCCTTCTTTAAAAACGTTAAGTTTCTTGGTCCGTTAACACTCAAGCTGCACGCTGGAGTATTTCTCTTTTCTGACCAAAACACATCAGGAGAGTTTTGTCTTCTTATCTTTAATCTCTTTTACTTTTGTCTTTGATGTTTACTTCTCATGTCTCATCCCAGCTGGGAGTCATAACTACAAACTTGTACTTGTAAATGGCTCATTTTATCCAGATATATTAATGCATTTCTGGGAAAGTAGTAGTTTTACTCTTCTCTACTTTTTGGAGGCGTTTTTGCTCACCAGCAGCTGTTGAAGTGAAGCGAGGTAGACAGTATAACTGTTAGAGTCAGTATCCTTGTGGACACGGTCACAAACACATCAGATAACCTAGTTACATAGTTATTAGTTACATATTTAACATCATTACAGCTACAAACAATCAGTATTATAACATTGAAATGTAACATGCTCCTTCTGTGTCCTTGAAGATGTTAAAATATAAAAAATAATAAATTAAACATTCAACCGCTCTCATTTTCGGTCCAATACACCAAAGACGTTTCCCACAAAACCGACTTCATTCCACCTTCAGCCAGAATGCAGACACAATCTACCTGAAAGGTCAAACTTATAAGCTCCAATTCAGCTAAAGCCTGAGTAGAAAATGGAGAAAGATAATGAGGATATATTTTTTTTATGGATTTAAATGAATGCAGGAGTCTGTGACTGAAAACTAAAAAGTCCGCTTAACAAAACTGAATGGGTGGGGCAGTAAAGTACATTTCAGTTATACATGAACAACACCAGTGCATTGTGGACATTTATACAGTAAACCAGCTCATTATAATCACTTTGGGTGCTCCAAAAACACCCACACACACAAAAAAAGAAATTTACCCAAGATAAATAATCTAATGGTAAACAAGTTCTGTGTTGATCATGTCAGTTCTACAACAGTGGAGGTTGTTTTTTTTTTTGTGCCAACAGTGGAAAAAGCTGTTGTCACAGCTTCATTAGCAGAAATAGCTGCTTGGTTTGAACTGACAATGAAAGAAGTGAAAGCAACACAACATCACATTCACTGGGAACTCTGACTAACAAAGCAATCAGCCAGAAATGCAAAGACAAAAAGACAACAGCAAAAACAGTATTATCATATAGAATATATAGACTGCTTGGCCAAAAAAAAAAAAGACTCTTGAAACCTCTGTTGTGGCTGATCCATGTGTAAAAATTATGTCTCATGCTCCCTGAACCAGTCTTTCACAATTTGAGCCTGATGAATCCTGGCATTGTTATTTTGGATTATGCCTGTGTCATCAGGGAAGAAAAATTAACCTGGTCATTCAGTATATTCAGGTAGTCAGCTGACCTCGTTCTTTGGGCACATAATGTTGATGAACCCAGCACTGCCCCCACAGGCTTGTACGGTATCTCTATGCATTATGGATGCATCACTTCATCAGGTGGCGACGATTTTTTTGGCCAGGCAGTGTAAGTAATTGGCTAAGGCAAAACTACAGATATTAAAATACTAATCAAACCTTAATTCATAAAAAAAAAAAAAAAATCACAATTATTCCCGAAGGGCACATTAATAACGACAACATGTTATGGAAGTCGGTTCAACCTTTGTTGAGACATTTCGCTCAAATCTCAAAATGCCAACCAAAGGTGTCGCTGGACAAAAAAGTCAGGAGGTCACTAGAGTCAGCAGACCTCATCCTCTGAGTGCCAGTAATGTCTGTAAGACATTTTATGTGATGTCACAGTTGTGGAAATATTTGAGTCTAAACTAAAAAAAAAAAAAATGATGGAGCAGCTGTCTGACACGTCTGAATATTTATGTAGCAACGAACTGGCAACATTTCCAAGAAAAAGACGAAGAAGAAAACACTCTCTATGGACAAGTCTCAAGCCAAAAACTGACAGCTTTTATATATTGTTACCAACTCAGGGTCATGTTGTAACCAGTGAATGCAGATTAAAAGCTTTTTGTGAAAGTTTACACTCAAATAAGATACTTTACAAAAGACTGCTGGTTTGGACAGCTGCACTTTTAACTTACAAAGAAAGAAAAGTCTTTGAAAACTTATCGTCAGTGAGTAAAATGTGAACCATCTACAAAATGAACAACCTGAATGTAAAAGCAAAGCAAATATGCTGTCAGGTGAAAGACAAAGCTGACACTTCACAAGCGTTAACAAGTGAAGTCCAGTCTGTCTTTAAGCTGAGGTGGTGAATAAAAAGAGTGAATATACTTTCATCAAACACTGATAACTTTGTAATAACATGGGATTTTATGTCCTTGTCAATCAACATGTTAAGGAGGACGTAAAAAATCTATTTTGTACTACTTTCTCCAAAGAACTAAATCTTTGACAGGAAATTTCTCAGGTATAACAATGTGTGTGATGTTGGCACTTTGGAGACTTTAAAAGACATATGTTGCTCATCAGCTCAACGTGAAGAGTTTGCATCAGACACTTTACTTTCACCGGAGATTCATCTTTAATTCTGGCTGCAAGTATGACACTCACTCACTTACTCACTCACTCACTCACTTACTCACTTTGGGGCAATGACAAGTAGTTGCAGCGGCAGGTTTCTCATGTATATTTGTTACAACACTCCTTACATGTGGTGTCAGTCACAGCCAGGGATGGAGGCTTCCTGTGGATTACTTGAGCTTCAAGATATCAGAAAAATAAGGGGTTATTTTCTACTCACATCATGGTGACATTCATCGCCACCACCGGGATATCTTGAAGCTGCGCGCTGTCACAGTCCAGCTCCAGGTCTAGGCACTGGCAGAGCTCAGGAACGACACCCAGTACTGGAGAGATGGAGGGGAAGGGGCAACGAGACGGAGGAAACATCAATCAGTGCCAAAGTGTCAAGACTGGAGGTGTTTGGATGAATGGCAATGTAGTTCCTACTGGAGGAGAATATTAACCCAGAGATTAATACAGGGAAGAAATATATCAAAGCTGAATTCATTAAGCGGTTTGCAGTATAAACACAAGTTGGTAATAGTTAATAACAATCCCTGTTTTGCAAGACTACCTTATTGAATATTCCTTGGTTAAGCTACCTTTGATTACTTTTTTATTAAATCCCAGTTTGGATAGCTAAGACATGATGAACAGGAGCAGATACGATTGTTTAACAAGGGCTTTTCTGGCTCCAATGAGAGTAAATTATATTTGACGACATAATAGATCATAAGGCAGAGTTAATGAAAGCCCCCCATCATCAGACAAACCCTCTTTCATTTACTGAGATCATTACAATGTTTACTAATGTTTTTATTTACACCAGAATAGATTAATTTATCTATTATTATTATTATTATTACTATTATTGTATGATTCATGCTGTATTCATGCATAATTAATTATGCTGTTTATTTTCTTACTGTCAGATGTTTCAATATCACACTGAAACCACAGAGTGTGTTAGTGGATAATCAGGAGGAGAAACTGCAGAGTGCACAAAGAAAATACCTATCACCCAGTTTATTCAGCTGCTGACATCAGGTAGTCAGTGAGTTGCTGTGACAACTGCAAGCCGAACTGGTTTAGTTAAATAATAATAATAAAAAGAGAAAGTTTTGCAGCAATTTGAAGGTGCACTTCAACTTTTAAGTGCTGATGTGGTTTGAACTTCATTACTTTGTTCACAATAACGATGAAGACCGGATTGTACCATCACAAACAGACTAAAATGTCTTTAAATTTAAAAGAGATATTTTTGGTGACTAAATGATGCTGCAGCTGTCAGTTTGAAATGCTGCAGAATTACTTTAATGGGCCTGAAGTACAATAATGCATGTAATTACAAGAGGGAAACGGCTCCTGTGATACCAACGTCAATAAGTGTCGTAATTAATGATGTTTTAATAGATTTTTTTCACATTATGAAACAAATAGTGATCATTGTGAATTTGGATAAATGAGGACTATTTTGATTAAGTGGAAGGGTGGACTCTCTTTTCATTTTAAATTAAATAAACAAATCATTGGTTGTCACTGTGAATTTCTGTTTGCCACATCAGCAAAGCTGCTTGAAAAAGGCAAAGCAATTTACAATCCTGAACGAAACTGGCTGCCACATCAAACATCACACACACACAAAAAAGACTTTTTAAACAGGATACAAATACACAGATGCCTCTTTTCGAAAGTCAGAGCTTCAGAGGACAGGAAATGGCAGCTCCAAAAATAAAAAAAAACAGGCACCTGGGGAAATTTCTTTATATTCTATTTGTAAATTGGCGAATCAATCAAGCACCTGGAAAAAAAAGAATACTTCATTTCAAAGTCACATAAAACGAACTTGAGGTTGAGAGATGAGAGCACAGAGGTCTGTACCCAGCTGCAGTTTTACCTATTGCCACTTTCAGTGTCACAGGAAATGAAATTGGAAAAAAAAAAAACATTATTCAGAAAACAATGTCTGGAACAATGGACCATTGAACAATGAACTCTACTTGGCAAGGTTTCTGGAAGGACCATGGGCGTTTGCTCATCCAACCATGTTTTTTTTTATTTTTTTTATGGATTTGGAGAAGGTTGATGATCCCTTGGGGGAGTTTTGCGCAAGAATATGAGGTAACCTGGGCTGTTTCTTTAAGCCATCTGGTTCTTATACAAACACGGTGACAGTTGCATTCACATTCTTGGCAGGAAGTGAAGTGCATTTGGCGTCTGCCAGGACTGTTTCCCGTCACCAATCCTGTGTGTTTTAATTTGTGAGCAGAATGTAAAGGTACAGTTGTAGAGGAGTGTGTCCATACTGGTGACCTCAGATTTACCTCTCGGCTTTTTGCAGATAATGTGGTTTTGTTGGTGCCTGGGTGAAATATCAGCACTAAAGAAGGGCCCTGAACTTAATGGTTTCATGGAAGAAATTATGTAAAACCTGAAAGCCTTTACTCCATTAAATTAATGTTACATTATTAAATCACCCATTAGTTTGTCATGTTTTAATTTTATTCTGGGTGGTGTACTGACAAACAACAAACGAGAAAGATTTATACTCTGACTGAGTAAGTGTCCTCTTTAGTTTTACAACATAGCGATTTAAATCATATCAGAACAGGTAAACCCTGACTGTAGAAGTAGGACAGATGTGTCATAACTGATGTCTGCCAACTGGGATTAAGACAAAAATATGTCTTTTTGCAGATGATGTGGTTTTGTTGGTGCATGGGTAAAGTATCAGCTCTAAAGCAGGTGTTGAACCCAATAGTTTCATTGAAGGGTCACCTGAGCCCCAAGACAAAGCTTTTGATTTTGATCTTTGTTCAAACTCTCAACTATGAGCTTTGGGTAGTGACAGAAAGAGTAAGACAGCAAATACAAGCTGCTGAAATGAAGTTCCTTCTTCATAACGTGATTGGGTTGAGCCTTAAAGATTAGGAAAAGAGCTGAAACACCTGGACTCAGCTGGTACAGGACTATGGGATCCAGATCTAACTGGAGTGACCGTATATCTCATTTATAGTCTGAGAACACCTCAGGTTCCCAACACCACCCCCTCATGTTTCTCGACTTTTTTTATATGTAGATGTATCTGTGCTGGGACCGTATCGGATTGGTTCCTGCCCCTGCCTCCAGCGCTGAGCCTATCACTTGTCACATCAGATGAAGTTGGACCCTCATTGGAGTGACAGTGTCCAGCCCCGGCAGCAGAAACAATGATAAGCATTGCTGTGATTGCACCAAACATGCCACTGATGCAACTTGCAGCTTGATTTACAGTCATTGCTGTAAATACTGTGTTGGTATGTGAATTGTTTTAGGGATGTGGACCAAGTATAGTTCTTTCTCATTGATTTGTCTAGAGTTAGGATTGGGGGGTGTAAGGCTGTTTTGTTTTACTTGATAGTTTTGTCATTAATCTTGATCAGCCTTCAAGTCCTCTTTCAGTACTTTGACAGCACTAATAGACAGATATTTTATTGATACTGACAGGTAACCTGCTGAAAGAGTTGCCTCAGATACCTGGGCTCATACTTTGCCCTGATTCAGTCCCTTTCTTACCTCATTTCTATTTGTCAATGTTTCCCTTTTGCCAATCAAAAACAATATAAATAACTTATTAACCTTCAAGCCGGATTGTAACAACTCCTCTAGACAGAACTGGTAAACATTTCTTGGGAGCTGCGGTGTCTGGACTTCCTCTCTTAACCTGCTGCCACTGGCCCTTAACTCCAGATAAGAGGCAAAAAATAGTAGTACGGGAGTAAACCCTCCATGAATAGATAAATTGTTGTTGTAGAGGAGCTTGTTTGCCTATGAGACCGTGAGAGTTGCGAAAAGGAAGAAAACCACTTCCCTCACAAAGGCACAAGGTGACTGTCCTGACTAAGTGTGATTGAAAGATACAATAAAAGATTGATGATGATGTAAAACCTGCAAGTCTCCACTCCATTAAATTAATGTTACCTTAATAAATAACCCTTTAAATTGTCATGTTTTAATTCTGTTCTGAGTGGTCTACTGACAAAAGACAAAGGAGCAAGATTTATACAATGACTAAGTAAGTATCCTCTGAAAGTCTCCTCTTTAGTTTTTACAACACAGTGTTACATAAGTCCATTTAATATTTACAAGAAATAAATAATTTCAGTGATTCAAATATATCAGAGAAGGAGGTAAATCTTGCCTGTACAAGTAGGACAAACGTGTCATAACTAATTTCAGACAGGTGCTACTATTCCCCTCATCTGTCGGAAGACATCTGCCAACTGGGATTAAGCCAAAAATATGGTGCAACAGAAAATCATCTGATGCTCTACACTTGTATATACTTTACAAGAACGGGCAACAAATGACTCCTGGTTTGTTAAACCAGACCCGAAGCATAAAGTTAAACCCACTCTTGAAAAAAGGTTATGGACTGGAGCATGGTGGTCTACTTGTTTGGATCTGAGAGGAGTTGAGTTTGTGTGAGAATATTCATAAGCTCTTGACTGACACAGGCAGCACCCGTTGACAGTCAAAGATCTAAATCACCAGAAGTAGCTGCAGGATTAACGCTCCTCAACTTCATGTTTTCTGCATGTCAAAACAGCGCGGTGGGTGGAGTGATTTCTAAATCAACTCGCCCCGTCCGCTCGATGAAGACATCTGTGATGGGTGAACCAGAGTGAATCTGGAGGATGAGAGGCCAAATTCCAGGTCAGGCTCAGAGATAATCATCATCGACCATCTGCACAGAAGTGGTGAATTTACAGCTCATAAACAACATAACATCAACAAACAACATCGTAATCTTAAGGCGTTTATTTGATCACTAGTGTTGACAAAACATGTTGCTGCACATGTCCAATCCAAGTGTTGTTGGATTAAAAATCAAAAATCAGTTGAATATTCATACTGAAGTAAATCTTAACATGCAGTAGCAGTACAAGGGAAGACATACGGATATCTGACAGATGCCACTCTCTACAAGACTTTTAACTGCCACCTCATCTGCCTCCCGGGGGGACGTTAGAGAAGTGGAATCTGAATGATGTTCAGAAGGACAGAGTCGAGGACAAGGACACAGCTAATAAGATCGCACACAGAGGGTGATGAGGGTCCATTTTATGAAAGTGAACCAGAAGGTGTGCATCAATTACCAGGGGGAGGGGTGGAGGGTGCTGCCCTGCATCAAGGTATTCAATTACTCTGAGGTCGTGTTCATTAAAAAGGTTTGAAGACAAATGGGTTTGACACCGATGTCAGTGACGTGGACATTGAACTGGTGACGAAGACAAAGCTTCTGTTATTGATAAAACGATCCATATTTACAAAAATCTGCTCTTTTCAATGTGTCTATTAGAGTCTGACTGGTCAAAACAGTGCGACTTGTGCACAATAGACTCATTTGGTTCGTTACCTCGTTACAAATCTTTTCAGCAGGTTTTGTTTTGATCACGATTACCTGTGATGCCACAAAATTAATGTTAATAACTGAACAACCTGTAGTGTCATAGTAAGAAAATAGCATCAGAGTTCTTGATTTGCATTTTACTGATTCAAAAAAGAAACGAGGAAAGATACAGAAAAGAAAAACCTTCCTGTGTGTGAAATGACTGCACCAGCAGAGGTGGTAATCGATGTATCGACCTATAACCTGTTTCGAATGCTGATGAGGTTCATCGTGAAAAACTGACATGGTTGTTATGTTGACCAATATTATACAACCTCAGATCAGTTGGGAGGATGATATATTCTGCATCGTGCAAAATCCAAATGATGTTGCTGTGAGTCGTCGTCAAACAGAATTTTAATATGATTCCTCTTTTGCATTCAACAACTGCTTTCACTGAAACTCCAATTAATGTTAAGTGTAGGCAATTAGGCTATAGTTGGAGCCTTATTTGCTGTGAATAGGGCAGCAATTTGCTGTGACAGAACACTTGAACAGACTGTGGAGACTTCATGAAAATGTAAAAGAAATGTAATATGTAAAGGAGGGAAACTGAGATCAGGAGCTAAAGTGTTTTTTTCTTCTTCTTCTTTTCCATCACATTACACATTTGTCATATTTGGGTGATGGAAATAATAAATTATTTTTCTTTAATGTTCACATTAGGAAGATGGCATTAATTCTTTGTAAATACAGAACAGATGTTAAAAACCTCTCACAACTACTGTCACGTCGTTGGAAGTACACATACACAAAAGAGAACAAATTTGATTTCTTCTGACTTGTTTAAGCTTTCATGTTTGAGACTTTTTAATTACTTGCAGATGGAAAATTAAAAGTATAATTATGTAAACAATTAGGCCACATATTAATCATCTCTACAGAAATAAAACCTGACAAACCAATAGCTGACTAAATTCCTACCTGTCAAAAATAAAATGCCTTCAATTAAGAGTACCTGACAAACCATTAACATACGAGTAAACTCAAGTTAATGCCTCTTAGCTTCATTTCATTTGCATCTGAATTATATAAGAAGCTGCATTGAATAGATAATAGTACCTAAAATATAAATACAACTGAATATACACTAAGTGTTGTGATGATTATAATATTCATTTGGTGATAGTGCTGTTAAAATGGATTTCAGTGACAGCTTTGTTATTTATAACAAAGCTTTTTTTAAAAAAAAGTTGTGCATTTTTATATTCATAGCACCACTTATGACAGTTAAGGACTTATTTCTTTTAAACCCTCAGAAGAGGCAGTTGACTACTTTTTAACTTCAGAAAAATGAAGAGCTTTACTTGCCTCTTTAGTGCTCACTTGTGTGAAGGACCACGGTGGCACAGCACAGCGGGTAAACATCAGCGATTCAGCAGCAAAGACCGCGCTCATTTTCTTTTTTCCTTGTTTTTTATTTTTTTTTTTTAGGTTCATGTCCTCTCACTCTGTGATATCGCTGTAAACTTCACAGAACATGTGCTATTTTTTTCCCTGTGTCTGTGGGTTAAATTGTTGCTTTATGGCTGTTGGTTTTTCCTGATGATTGACTGAGCTGTGATTTCCAGAGAGTGGGTCTTAAGTGACAACATTTCCTCTGACTATTAAGCTGTAATTTGCAGATGGAAAACTATTCGCAAAAAGGAAAAGGAAGGCAGAGAATTTTATTTTAGCTGCAATTCTGTGCAGCCTCTGTGGTTGTACAACTAGTTCAGCTGCAGGTAATAAGCACATGAATTTGTGAGTTTTGGCCAAAAGGGTTTTTAAGTTGTGTAGTGTTTTGTGAAAGTCACAGGGACTGTAACCTTTGGCCACTAGATAATTTCAATTCATCCTTCAGGGAGGATTCCCCCGAGGTGTTACTGATATATTGTGTTCATGAGAATCAGGTGGACAGAGAGAGAGACAGATAACCTGAAAACATAATTCCTCTGTTGCTCTGTCACACCTGCTGAGGCATAAAAATCCATTAACAGCTTTCTATTTGTTGGAGAAAATCCACAAGAACTTGTGAAAGTACTCACAGCAAACGTTGGACTTGGTCCCAGTGTTGTAGCTTGGCATCCCAAAATACTTGTCGAAAAGATGGGGCCAACCATTATTGTCTCCTGGAAGAGAAAATGAGACAAACACTGAGATTACAACTAACATAGTGTCCTTTCAAACCAGACGTCTTTTATTGGGTGTAAATGGAAGTGGATCAGATGTTTCTTCTTGTCAGACACAGGGGCAGAGTTCCTCTCACTCTGTTGCGTTACACAGAACTCGCCTGCATTTTGCTATAGACAGTATCAAGGTCAGTTATTGGCTGTAGTTATTCAGGCGATTGTGAATGATATTGATTAGATTCAGAAAGGCAACAGTCTTTTTTTTGTTGTATGTTACTGTCGAATCAAACAGTCTCAATATGAAAGACAAAAGAACATTTTGCGGTTCGATCCCAGAAAACCAAACAAATAAAAGTCAAAACAAAACTGTTTCCACAAACTTATTCTTATTAAACATATTCTGCTCCAACATTGTTGGCAGAAGAAATCTCAGAAAATAACTGAGCAGACACCTGGAGAAAGTGGCCCTTGTGCTTGTTTGAAAAATAGCTTTGTTGAGGTTGATGAAATTAAAGTCTGCCAATGTTCATCTTTAATTATTTGTTCACCATCTCCCCCGTCCTCCCTTTTTCAGCCACTGACAGGTCATATCACAGTAAACAAACATTGGTGCTATCATTACAGGTGCTGTTTATCTTCTAACGTGGAAACTTGACGTTACATTTTGTCCACAAGCTGTTCAACCTGCTGTGACTTTGGAGAAACATCAACTCATCATTTTGTTGTCATATCCTCCAGACAAAGAGAGAGAGAGAAAAAAGTGCAGGTCAACAAGCACAAACACATAAATGGTAATAATAACAGTGTTGATCACAGGTGTAAGTGATGTAGACAGCTGCCAAGTAAATGTCAGATCTTGGGAATGGAGCAAAATGACCTGAATGTTCCAACAGGTAAACGAGGACAAACATCAGCCAGACTTCCTGCACAAACAAATCGAGCACTAATAGAACCACTAACGTCAAGTTAATGTGAAATGACACAACAATGTGTCCTGAACATCAACACAACAAACAGACAAGACGACAGCAGACCAACAAGAAGCCAAGAACAAACTTACCCAACTGTACAATTGCAAGTATTCCTTCAGTTTTGGTACCATTACCATCTGCTAATTAGTTTCTCAATTAAAATATGAATCATTGGGTTATATAACATGGAGGGACTAACCTCTGAGAGGGCAAAGGATTTGTAGTAGATACCTACAGATAGCACAACTTTCATTTGTACATCTTGATCTGACTCTGTGCAAAAACAAATAAAGAGTTTAGGGAAAGAAAAAAAAAAAAAAAGAATTGACTGAAGATTCTTCAAAAGTGTTTTTCCAACTGTCCATCGATTGTCTTAAAGCTTTTTGCTCTGTTGTAACTTGCAATTTCAGTCAGGAATTAATCTTTAGTTGCTGTTTCTCAGGTAATGTCATTTCACCTTTAAGTGCCTCTATCATTCCATCAACATACCTGAACTAAACCAGAAAAAAACCTCACAGAAAGATTGTTAAATTGTTCTCCAAGAGATGTAATAATCACAGTGATGTGATTCACAGTGATTCATGTTCCTGACAGATTTAATGACTGTATGGATTCAAACTGTGATGGCGATGCAGAGGGGATTATACATCACTTTTTACAATATATCTTCAACACAGAATTATTAATCCTGTGAATAAATTCTTCAAGCGATAGATGATAAAGAGATTTTCTATTTTTCTCTTGTGTGTCACAAAAGAAACTGTAATTACTGGTGCTGTGGTCACACTTCAGTTTATGTGTAGGGACCCTATTCATGCTACTGCTGAAGTGAAGTGATGTTTTGAGCTTTATTAGTGGTTAAAAAATGACAATTTAGATACGTTTGGCTGACTGCAACATTTACTTTCATTGTTAACTATTTGGTTGTGAAAACAAAAGATGGTCAAACTGGATATTACTTCAACCAACATAAAATATCTCTTGAGGGAGAGTTTGACTCGTATTGGTGGTGAAATAGACTCTGGGTTCAAATTACTCCAGACCAGCACCTTAAGTCAAAAAATACAAGCAGAGAAAACTGATAAGTGGATCCAAGAAGATGACCCCATATATCTACCTACACACACTAGAACTAGGGAGAAATAATCTTTCCAAAAATGTCCAGTAACATGGAAGAACGTGTAGATGGATAAAAAAGAAACACAGATCTCAGAAATAAGCTCTCACCTGCCAGAATCCTGATTCCTCTCCAATAATGTTCTCACCCTCATCAACTCTCTGCTTTCACCAAAAGTTTCATCTTCGTCAGGGTCTTATGAGGTAAAGATGGATCTGCTCTATTTCTTTAGAAAGACTTAAACTAACTTCAATACACAAAGGTTTGATAATATTTAAATCTAAAAGCACATTTGCTCCTCACGTCTCTAAGATTTTCCAAGACTTACTGAAAGACACGCTCCCTAGTTCTCTAGGAAAATTATCATTTCCACCGCTGCCAATAAAAGAAGGTGCTATTATTAAAAAAAAATTATCATTCAGAACATGTCAATCTACAAAGAAGACGTTTAGCAGCAATTAACTGACAGCTACCTCTACAGAAAACTGAACATAAAGGTTGTCCTATGGGTCAAACTCACGAAGAGCTATCGTATCCAGTAATGACTGCTGTTTATCATTTTTCTTGAACCATATGTTCAGAGGCTTCAACCACATATTAAAGATCTCTGCTGATTTAATTAACAAGATATGAACATTAAAAACTTCATAAAGATATCACTCAGACTAACTTAGATGTAGAAATCCTCTGCACTAATATCTCCCTGACACACATTCTTGAGGCTTTGGAGTATTTTTCTAAAAGACCGTTATGAGGAAACATTGAATGCACCCAGTGCATTCACTTGTGAGTCGCCTTGCTGTGGTTTTCAAACCAAACTGCTTTTCATTCATCTGAGATTTCTTCCTACACAAAGGAGCATAAATGGGCATTACTTTTGAGAGGAACGTGCTAATTTATATGTGCGACTCTTTTTAACGCAACTGCGTTTTTAATAGGAATCTCTTTGCCTCAGAAAATCCTCAAGAAGTTCAGAGATGAAGATGATATGTTTTACATGTTAAAGTGGAGCAGAAACGAGTTGAATTACTTTATTTGTCTCCTCAGTTCAAGGAATCCTGACCTTAACCTTAAGGAATATCTTTTTGGTATGTGCACTGAATTATGCATTGGCAGCCTTTTTGTTAATTTATGTAAAAAAGAAACAGATAGAAATATGTTAATATATATATACATATATATGTGTATATATATGTGTATATATATATATATATATATATATATATATATATATATAGAGCAGATGAAATATGTCAGTTCAGAAAGCATCGATGTTAATCTAATGTAGGAGTCACTAATAAAGCTGCAACACATTTTCTGGACAGATGATACTATTTACAGTGCATTGATGCATTTTATGACTGACTTCAGCATCCCCATGTATACCGATGTAAATTCACTGAAGACTGGGTTAAAGTTTTCCTGTGAAGACATGCAATATGGTATGATATGTCTATATGATATGTGAATTGGATATTTACACATTAGAGACATTTCAATTTCAGAAGTGTTGTAGCTGTTGGGTTTTGTGGTTCATGGCGTCCTTTCATACTTCTGATCAACTTCTATCAATCAGAGGTTTCTTTGTCTTGAAGCTTCATTCACTATGTGTTGTATGTTGATTTTATACACACTTTCCTGTATTCACTGTGCAAGAATGGCTCCATCTGTATGCCTTCTAGTTCTCTGAAAACTACAGCTCCCAAGAGGAGGAGTTTCTCCCCTCAGGATGTGCACAGGTGGAGACTGCCAATGATTACAAAGTCATGACTGTTTGTCTTTTGCTTCCCTGTTCAGGTCTGATGGCTTATGAGGCATTAAAATTTTGGAGCGATGACGACCCTAAAGGTGAAGTTAAGGGATCACAAAAGTTATTACAATTCATCCAGAGGTGCACATTAATATCCTTAATTAATTTCAAGGCAACCCATCCAATTGAGAAATTTCGCGCACTGAACCGTAAATACCAAGGAAAAGGTGATCACCAATGTCATTATGACTTCAATGTCTAATAACTCTGAGTGTGTGTACACTGTTACTGCCAACCTATTCATTACTTGTTGAGATATTGGTCTGCGCCAGAGTGGAGGACTAATTGACAATCCAGCAACGTAATTTCTAGAACTAGATTGTTAAATGAACTGTTCTGTCGCTGTGGTAAGAAATAACAAAGCATTGAATAAAGTGGAGATACAGGGAAGCAAATAGAGAGCGAAAGCAGAAAAACTGGGGCAGAATTTACTGACATGACCTGAATTCTTAGTCCAGTCCAATTCGATGCCTCACCCTGATTGTGAGAGGCGGAGGCTGTCAGCAAAACAGGACTCATCTCTCGTTGGTACATGTAACATATCACATTAAAACCCTGTTGCAGTTTTGTGTCTGACACATGTTGGACACATCCTGTAGGGATGGAAAAAAATAAGATCACCAACTGTTTTCAGCTCCACTGTGAGACTGTTGCACACAAAACTGAATGTACTTTATGTTTTACTGGTGACAGTTCTTTAAAACTGAGGGTTCAGTGGTTGCTATATGGTGCCGTCTATGATTTGCAGTTAATATATTTAGCCTGAATCCACATTTAAAAACTTTCATACAGCTTCTCTGTGTATTTCTTAGGCTTATACAGTCTGTAATCCACATTGTTTTGTACAGCTGCATAGTCATAGGATTAGTCCCATGCTTTTAAAAACCAGATTGAAATAGAAAATACCCAGGGACTTTAAGGTATTTCTGGGATTTACCCTGCAAAAAAAAAAAAAAAAAAACACAGAGTCTATTTTTATGTGAAATTTACTGACGCACAAGATGAAACTTGGTCTTTCTCCAAATGGGTCTTCATGCTGAGAAGCTGGAGGGTGCTTCTTGAAACGGCAGCCAAAAGTAGTGCTGAAGATTTTAATCATTTTCACAGCAGCTCTGTAAAAGATCCACCAAAAAAAAGTTTCACACTAAAACTAATTCATGTGATGCTCGCTTTGTGATTTGGTTATTTCCATTGGAATTAGTTCTACGAATAGGAAAAAAAAAAAAAGATTTCCGTCGTGATTAAAGACAAAGTTTGAGCATGAAACTCACTGTCAGGATTCGTCTTTGCAGTCTCCTGTTCCCTCCTCCAGACCTGCCCTCCCCTCCCACCCCCGTTACCCTCGAGCTCAATCACCAGACCTTCCTCACTGATCTGCACAGCTGTCAATCGCTGAGTCCTGACGCCAACACTCAGCTCACCTGTCTGTCATGTGCAGTTAGCAACGGACCATAAATACCTGCTCTCGCCTCGTGGTCTTCTGTCTTTTTGTCTTTTTGTCCTTTCTGCATTCAAGTGTACCCATCCATTTCTTTTTTTTTTTTTTGGTTCCTGCTTCTTTGACATGTTTTACCTGACTTTTAGTTCGACTTCTTCTGATTAAAGCACTTCAGTGGCTTTGCTCTACCACCTCTGGACATGAGTAGAAACCCCAACAGCAATTAGCTAATAAAAGGAGAATAAGACGTAAACAAATCAAGTTTTAAAACCAACAAACACATTTTTTTCAAATGTTTAATGGGGTGAGAACCACTTTTAGTGAAACCTCAGGCATGTGGATGTTTTTGTTTATAATGAAACGTCCACAGGGGAAATTTAAAGCATCCACATAAAATGTTGAATTGGGAATTTTTTGTCTCGGTGGGAAAAAAGACAACAAACCATTTACATAGAACAGCAAGAAATGCTGTTATACCAGCAGCTATTGGATTGGTTGATCCTCAGAGGATGAATCTAATTGACTTTTAAATTATTATTCATTCATTTCTCATTTAGCTCAATCAGCAGGTAAAAAAAAAAAAATTACCAAAATGTCTAAAAATGAAATTTTGATTAAGTTATTTATTGTAATTTAATATAATTTTTAAAACGAATGACATTCCCTTCAGCCATACTTTTACTTTCACTTGCTACATGCTAATTAGCAAAAGTTAACATGCTGATACATTTTGCTTGAAGCTTCATCTCACAGAGGGTGTTTTTTAATTTTTTAGACTGTTTTCTAATATTGATTCAAAAAGAAACACCGACAAAAACCTATTTTAATTGGTGATTTACTTCAAAGATGAAGTCCTTCATGTTCATGTTTTCAATTCAGTCCATAGCTGTGGACCACATCTTGACCATACAGTTATTCACTATAGAAACATACCTCTAATATGTAGCAGCGTGAAAATAGTTTGCTATGGTTTGTGATCAAAGTCGCTGCAGTAAGATTGCTGGGGCAGTGAAACCTTGCCCTCCCACTGTCATTTAGATTTATGTTTAGCATTTTTACCGTTCAGTGTGTAGCAGTACTTCAAAGGCAGCAGGAGGTTTCTCACACATTCACTGAAAGTTAGTGTGAGAGATATACAGATCTCACAAAGTGAGTTCATCAGCTGTGATAAAAGCAGCTAAGATTAAAAAAAAAAAGAAAAAAGAAAAAAAGAAACAGGCCCTGGCATTAATTGATAAGCTAAGCACGAATGTTTTCAGATAGGAAGCACAAGTTTCAAACACTGAGCCGGAGAAAGAAAGAGCGAGACACTGAGAACATTTTCACAAAGAGTGAAAATTTAAAAAAAAAAAACAAAACAAAAAAAGGAAACCCCATTTTGAGATACAGGTCTATTATCTGCTTGGTGAAACATTTTTCAAAAACCACAATATTCAACAGCAGCATTAAAAGATAATGTCGTCTATGTGGGTCTGACGCATCCTGTCACCATTAGAAACATCACTGTCTCCTCAGTTAAACCTGCTACACAATGGTTGAAAATGAAGAAATGGTGATTTGGCTGTAAATTGTCACATTTTTTAATCGCTGGCGCCAAGAGAGCATTTTGTTTACCGTGTGAAATCAACATTTACACACTGAACAGATGAAGGAAAATCAGACCGACAGAATGTGGCAGTGACTTAAAACAATCCTCAGTGTCTTCTGCAACACATTAAGTAAACAGAATCAAAATTAGGCAAATTAACTGTGGTTTGTGCACATTTTCTTTAACCATTTTACCAATCTGCAGTGATGGATCCTCCAGCCAATGTAAATACAAAGCAGTGAACCCACACACCAGCTGAAGACGGAAATAAGTCAAGCACTAATTTCAAAAGTGCCTATTAAATTTTACATGAAGTAGAAAGAAAGAGATATCCAAGTGTCTGTTCTTAGAGAGATGAGAGTTGCCTCTCTGGTTTCCTCACCATTGTATAATATGTAATTATTCATAAGTACTATACAAAGTGAAGCAAACCCACTTGCACATACAAATACATACTAATGTGCTGTAGCTTTGCAAAAACAAAAATAATAAAAAGTTAAGTCCCACAAACATTCAGTGGGGAACTTGTGTCCGTTTCCTTTCAATCCATTTACGATGCTTAAGATCCTTAATCTGATGCTTCAAAGAAACTTTGACAGTCAGAGCTGCTGATGGTCACAAAGGCTGATCCACAGATCAAACATGTGACCTTCTGCTTCAACTCCAAGTCCTCTCATCTAATCATCTATTATTAATGTTATCACTGAGCCTTGGGATTTTGTCTTATTTGAAGAGAATGAACCAGATATAGACTTTATTTACTACTGAAACAGTTTGTTGATTAATCAATTTATATTTGATATAAACTCCTTTCAGTTGAGCCTTTTTTTTAAGTTTCAACATCTAAACCATGTTTCCTATTTTAGACTATTGGTTGTACAAAAGAAGAGATGAAGTTTTTTTCTGATTTTTCTGACACCAAAATTAATCTATTAATTCACTGAATACAGTCGTTTAAAGTGATGTTCCGTAGTAACATCACTTCACTTCAGCAGTAGCATGAATAGGGTCCCTACACATAAACTGAAGTACTGATAACTTAGTAAGTGAACCCAGAGTTTATTAAAAACACTGTTTTACAAGACTTACCCAACGTCTGGTTTTATAACAACTGGTGATGAAGGTTGTTTCACATCAGCAGATTCATCATTTTCCTGATCAACCAGCCAATGTGTCCGTGAAGAGTGAGGGAAATGATGAATCCAATGATAATAAACTGAAGTGATATTTTGAGCTTTATTAGTGGTTAAAAAATGACAGTTTAGATACGTTTGACTGACTGCCCCATTTACTTTCATTGTTAACTATTTGGTTGTAAAAAACAAAAGACGGTCAAACTGGATATTACTTCAACCAATGTAAATTATCTCTTGAGGGGAGTTTGACTCATATTCATGGTGAAATAGACTCTGGGTTCATGTTGCTCTGGATGTCACTTTAATTACACTGACATGTTTTTTCTGCTTCATAACAGAACAGTTACAGATCACCCACTGGTCAATAATTATCACAGTCTTGTTTGGATGTTTAATAATTTTGTAATTAATCCACCTTTTGTAGTTGTTTAGCTGTTTCCAACTGATCCAAATTCAGTATCTGATTTGTATGTGTTTATTCTAACTACATCATTTAAAACTATACAAAGACACTTGAAAGTGCCACAAGTTAAAAAACACATCTTCCGCACATTCACCATACATAATCTCACTCAGTAATAAATAATAAATAGTGAATAAAAACAGTAAGTATAAATGTAGCAGATGGTTTCCTGGCTAAGTGCAGTCTCTGCTGACACTGCACTCTGGTTGTTAGCAACCTTCTCTGAGGACAGCCAATGTTTTCTGTTTTTCTTTCTTTTTTTAGTTGTACTTATTACCCTCTGCACAGCCTCTTGTCTGCTGCCAAACAGTAGCAGACTGTAATGCTGTTTAGTACATCAAGACACTCAATGGAAGAGCAGTAGATCATCACTAGCAGCTGTTTGTTTTAAGTCTTAAAGATAAAACCTGAAGCTAAAACCAGGCTCAGACTATGGGACTTTTTTAAAATCCTGACTGATTTTGTAATGAGGTTGAAAATGAAGAAGAAACACGAGATGTTTCTGGAATCTCAGTTATGCATAAACCCCAGGATATAATTAAGATCAAAGAAAGAAAACTGAACTTGTGATGCAAAACCTCAACACATGTTGTTTATTCTTCAGTGAGAACTGTGCAGGTCCAGGATCAGATTTCTCCTGGGATTATCTGGAGGATTGAATCTGGGATAGATCAGCACAAACCTGCTGCTGTCTGCTGGTATTTTCACATTCAGAGAACATGAGGCACTGATCTAACTCTCATTTTTTCTCCTAAAAAATATGTAACATTATCCCTCTAAAAAAATAAAAAATAAAATGAAATGTCAAGTTGTGTTTAACCTTTATTACATTAATTAATAATTTCCTGACTAACTCAACAAGTGCTGTGGCTCTGAACATATGAGCATCTGACTTGAGATTAGGTTTATGAATCTGTTTGCCACTTGTGCTGTGGCTTGGCACTCAACATTGCTGCTGCAGAAAATTGATGCTCCAGTGTAGCAGCAGCTCAGTTGAAAGACGCTCTAATTAGAAAGAGACAGGCAGCATGCAGTAGTCATGGCATGGGCTCACATTCATAGGCACAGTGTTATGATGCTGATATTATGTGCATCTGTTACAAGTGCAAATTGTACATTATTTAAAGGAGCCAGCATGTAATTTGTGATAAGCTGTGACCTGTTTGGTTCTTAGAAAACAATGCACAAACAGACTAGGATTCAGCAGTGTATTGATTGGGGAAGACATGCTCCTCTTCCGTTTCCTTTTCTACACCCGATGGGCTGGTTTTTTATCATGTAGGATTTTCCACTGTCACAGTTAATTGGACTCAGCTATTGCCTGGTGATTGATGAAGTCTCTGCAGCTTTGCTATCCTGAACCGTTAGTTCTTGTTTGATTGTGATATGACAGCTCCCCCGGATCTCATAATGATTTTCATATTGATTGGTGTTGTCATTAATGCCTCTTAATTTATGACCGTGTCCTGATTGTACAGTTGCATTAATGAACGCTTACATCAATCCTGGAGTTGCACAAAATATAAAAAAAAAAGGATGACACTAGACTTCTCTTAATGAAGCTATCAATGTCATTTTAACTGAAGCAGCGATGATGCGCTCCACATGATGCAGCCGGTGCAGCACTTCCACAAAAACAGTACAAGAGGCAAAAACACATATTTTCAGAAAACACAGCAACAACAGTTTTCAATTCTCATCACATTTGTCGAGGTTTTAAATATTCATGCAGATTGTCATGTTGTAATAACTCAAAGGAAAGTTGAAATAAACAATGGAAATACTGTCAGTCTAAAATCTCACACAGTTACAGTCGGTGGTCGACACTTTGAAGCATTTTACGGCTTAAAAACCCCAAAAATAAGAGTTGAAAAGTGTAAATACTGGATGTTCTTCAGGTTTAAAGAAACCAGACTGTGAATCAATGATAATGTTTCTCTGCATCTGCTTGATGTGTAAATGAGCAACAGTTCGTCAACAAGTTCAACTTAAAAGATGATGATTCTGTGTATCATCTGTGTTGTTTTCACAATTTACTCACTGGTCTCTGAACCTCCAGATGGCCACAAAAATAAAAAATAAAATAAAAATCTGTTACAAGTTTAATACAATACTTGAAAACATAGATTCATGTTGGTTTACAGGAGGGAGCCCAGGGACACGTGATACCCCTCGTTGTCTCCCTCCAGTTACATCATTCACCTCCTTGTGTTTCGTCTTTATTATCCTGATTCTGTCAGAGCCTGAAAAGTTTTTTAAAAACTACATATAATGAAGATCCAGAGTCCAGCAGGACTGACAGACAATCATCTACTGTGAAGCAAACTCCCCCTCAATATCAGTCGGTGCTTCACTTTAAAAAGCTTTTTACATCCAACCTGTGTAGACGAACATTTTTCATCTTGTTAACTCATGAAGCATTTGTTTTTATGTATAACAATCCTGCTCTATTTGCACCTAAGCATTTTCTAAAGCACCTTATAACAGGTTACGAAAGGTAATAATTATTAATAAAATAATTATTATTATCGTCACGATCCAGAGTTACACTAAATCAATATAGAAGAAACTGTCAGAGAGGTTCCTTTAAATCTTCACTGTGTTGTTTACAACTTGATGGAGTCAGTGAGAAAACCTGTGAGCTCCCATGAGATGCTATCATTACTTCCTCAGTGTCGTGAATTTCCTGTTGGAAGACAAGACAGTGAGAGGTCGGTCTCAAGTGTAAAAACCCAAGTTATTGAGAGACAGATGGTTTGATCTGATATGACAGGCGGAGATGAGGGAGTGTTAAAATGACTGTGATGTTTTGGACTTTTTTATTTACACCCTTGAATTGAATATGTAGAACACATTATGGTTTTAATATCCATAAAAGTGGAAAGTTGTCCTCGTCTTGATGATTCACTGTTTTCTAAAAAGTTTAAGTGTTTATTCAAAGAAAATGTTTCATACATAATACGTAATCATAGTTTGTATCGTAGTTCATCATCAACCTTGAGAAGTGCAACCTACATAGAATAAATTAACTTAATTTGCATGTTATCCAAGATTTGAACTTGCAAACCAAAGGTGATGAAAGTCTGACTCACACTAATCAGTATTTCTTCTTTTCACTCACATTACTCAGTGGGAAAACAAGCTGTAGATTACTGAAACCAAGACACACTGAGGAAACAGACATCTCAGCAAACTCTAGAAAAAAAAGAGAAGATATACACTGTAGAGGCTAAAACTCAGACAAATGATCCACCTGAGAAATAATGAGATCAGAGAGGCAGAGTAGAAAGTATATTGGTCATTCCTGCTGCATCCCTGAGTCTCAACAGTCCACAAAGACAAAAACCCTTTCACCCTGAAGACTGTACCCACAAGCCCCTCAAAAGAAACATGTGCAGTCTCCAACGCAATGAGGCAAAATACAGGAAAAAAAACGCTTGGCCCTAAAAGTTGGGCTCACTTCCTTTTTGAGGGCTTCTCTCCCTCAGGATCAATATCTACTGCAGAGAAGATGAAAATACACTCTTTGATTACCACTTGATATAATTATGGAACAAGGATGCTGAGCGTAAAAAGCTTATATTTGCCTGGGAGGTTTTACCGACACCACAATTATTACTGTCAGCATCCTCAGCAAAAAGGAAGAAATCTTCTGCCAGACTTTAGTGTAAAATTAGTTAATTCAATAAATATGATGAGGACAAATGGTGTCTCTTACTAATTTTGATCCAACACAGCTATTTTTTTTAGATGCTTGTCTAATATAGATGTTTGTATTTTGAGGAAAATGTTTTTTAGGGTTAACTGACGTGTTTGTCCATAGTGAGAGGATCTCGTTACCGAGGTTGTTGGAGTGTGAACTTCTCCAAATCCAATATGCAGCAGGATGGAGCTGCTAATCTTAGGATACACTCATACAACAGCATCCAGGCCCAACTACTGCACAATGAAGCAGTCTGCTGATATGTTATTTATGATTAGTGTTGTCCACCTGTAACCTGCAGCCTGGAGACAAAACCAGTCAGTGAGCTCACATTTATTGTCTATTGACAGATTTCTGTCTCATTCTGTGGCAATTACAACCAACATGACAAGATGAGCTCAGTTGACCCATTATCGCTGAAGTGTTTAACAAACTGGATGGTGTATTTTCTCAAACAGCCCTTGCAGTGTTTGCTGATTTGTTTGGTTGTAGGTCTATCCACTTGCAGGCAACTTTTGATAATAGAAAAGTGGAAAGTTTCCATTTGATTTACAAATGCAAATTAGTCTGGTAACGGCCAGGCTCATCAGGATACTGCAAACTAAATGGGGGGTTATTGATGCTCTTTAGATAGAGATAGAGGTAGATGTCAATATTCTTGTATTGATTCACATGTGAGAAGTTCAGATGCTACAGTAGCTCAGGTACAGAGTTACTGTGCAAAGATGTTGACTTTCAAGTGGCTCTCAAGTGGTTACCCAGACAAATAATTACAGGTTGAGCAGATAAACACTGTTCATTGCAAAAAAAGCGTGTGTTGAAAAAAGTTAGGCTAATTATAATCGCTAAGTTTTTTCCAAGCTGTCAGAAAAAAGCCGAAGCCAAGAAGAAAAAAATGTATGCTCTATTTCTTCAAACTTTTTTTCTTTTGGATTTCTATCCCTTTGTGAATTTTTCAAAGTTGTTGAATTAAAATAATCAATTTTTTTGGTCGCCAAGAAAAATCTAACTTTAGCAATTAGTCATCGCTGAAACACCAGTCACCAAAATATCATATTTCGTATTATTTTCAGCGAGCGGCTTAATTAAGGGTCAGAAAACACCATTGATGTGATGCCACGGTTTGATAAACCATGGCCAAATGAAAATTATTACAATTTTTACTGCGTCACTTTGAACTTTGGCTTCAAAGGCAGATTCATTGTGACTCATTATGTTGTTGTGATGACTGACGCAAGTTAAATGACACAAACAGACTCAAGCTCAGTCAAACCAATAATTGGAAAAATAATAGCGTCATTGTGGTTCAGAGACCAACAACTGCCCTGACACACAAACTATGTGAAGTCAATCGTGAAAAATGCGTGACCCGAATGCAGAAACTCGACTTAATAAAAAAAAAAAAAAAAAAAAGACTAATTTCAATTTCTTTCAGCACCGAGTTTACAATTACACAGTGAAGTAGCTGCTTTCAGTTTCCAAGTCAAGTTCTCACGAATGGGTGGCACCTGCTGGTTTCCATTTTAGTCATCTAATCAGGTGCTACCTGGGACATCAAGTAAATGTAATTAGATAGTCGGTAGAGCAGAACAGTGGTAGTACTATGTGCACAGTCAGCTTGGTTGTCCAAAGGGATGCAGCTCATCGTGTTCCCAAATGATATATCCAGCTTTAAAGAGCAGGGATGTGTCAAGTTTAATTGGGCAGAGGGGTTTTCTATATACACCATGTGCTACTATGTGAATATAATTCACAGTACCAGGGATTTGAACAACTCTCATCTCTTAACAGTGAGTGGAAATGCTTACATCTGAAAAAAAAAAGCAAGACTCTTCTAACCTTCTGTGGGAATATCCTTCCCTTCGCCATGTGTTATTGTGTGTATGGTTTCTGTTGCAAGCAGAATGATTTTTACTGCGGGAGAAAGCTCGTGCTTGTAAAAGCTGCATTGGAAAAAAAAAAAAAAATGTCACCGTCGCTTTAAAGCTTTTTGATTTTCATTTGAAAAATGATTCAACAGCGAACAAATGGGACAGGGACTGAAATGGTACACAATGCTACCCTCGACTCTTTCTGCTTTTCCTTATACTTCACTGAACCTGATCTTCTCAAGGAGGATTAACCTGCTAAGACTGGTGTCACATCAACAAACTGAGCCACCGGCATTAAGGGTTTGGCACTAAAAGAAGAATAAAATTCATTTTGGGTCTGGAACAAATGAACAGCGTGTGTCTGGAAAGATTGACTTTAAGAGCTGAGGTTTCGCACTTTAAGCCCTTTTCACACCCACAGAGTCATTCAGAAATTATCCATGTTGGGATGATGTTTTACTGGAGCTGATGTGACACACACACACACATAAAAAAAACGATCCAGCAAGGTTCCTCTCCTGCAAAATGCTCTTAAATTACCGGTTCAAGAGCACCCTTAAAGCAGACTTGCAAATTTCATTCTGCAACATGTTGTGTTTGGAGCACAACACATCAAACATTGGCAGATAAATCGTGTGGAAAGTGAAGATATTCAACGGCAAAGAAACTGCTGCATCTGAGCAGAGAGTGACATTATTGAAGAAAGTGAGAATTTTTAAAGGTAAAATCTTTTTTCATGACCATTGTGTCATGTGTGAACTGATTCTATATATATTAGACTGTGGTTATGGTTTGCAGCCTCTAGATAATAATGTGGGGGGATGATGTGAATGTGGAACAGGTCAAGAGAAAAAAAACAAAACTAGTGCATTGCACCTCCACAAAACTGTAATAGGGTAAAAGCAATGGAGGACTGCCAAGAAGCATTAGCTTGGCAATGATGGGTTCTAAATGGGAAAAAAGACTTTAGAGGATTTCCTATTATGTGGTAAATAAGAGAAACTGACCTCACCTTAACAGTAAAAGCAGGGCAAGCATTTCGATCACAGGTCGCCCTTTGTCTTTGCAAACAACAACAAAATATAAATAAATTTTATACTAACCTACTGATATCCTCTTTTCCCCTTATGATTATAAATTTACAGTTTATCTTTTACAATAACGTCACTTGATATTTAGTGTTTTAAGGTTTGTTTTTTTTTTATGAAATAAAAGTAGTGGATATTTGCAGAAACTGACACTAAATTTCCAAACCAATATGACCTCACTTGGAAAAAAATGTGAAGGAAACAAAATAAAGTTTGAAATCATGACCATCAAGATAAATCTGAGTCAGGAGGAAAAGCTACTGTTTAGTTGCAGTGAGACTGAGGAACAAAATTGACAGATACTTTCAAGTGTATCTGTATCTGACAAGACAGATTTTTACAGGTTTGGACAAGATGTTTGAACATATTTCTTGTTACATCAAAGCAAAATAATAGAGCCAGTTTTGATTTATCAAGTTGGTTTGTTTTTTTACTTTGTCTGTGTATATTATGGTGAACACACGTCCTGATATTTGCAGCCAGATTTGGGCATAGAGCGTTACAAAAGTAATGTATTACAACACACTTTTAACCTGAAATTTTCTGCGAGTAAAACAGCTACTTCCTGTAGATGTTCATCAGCGTTACAGCTGTAAAATGTAAACGCGTACCGCTTTACCTGCAGTAGCGACTGATTGGACCGGTGCCCCAGGACTCCACCAGGTCAGGAGACCGGTTTGACAGACACTCCTGGATTTTCTCATTGAACAGTTCGTCATCGTCAGCCACTCGCAGCCACTCGCAGCCACTCGCAGCCACTCGCAGCCACTCGCAGCCACTCGCAGCCACTCGCAGCCACTGGAGACTGAACCAGGTGTTAGTTCTAAACCTGGTGTCCTAACATGCATACACACATTCTGTTTTGAAGGGAACCATGGCACACATCTTGGCAGGATGCAAGACCTCCCTAATCCAGGGTGGATATAGGTGGCACCATGACAAGCTGCTAGGCAAATCACTTGCAGTCAGTCCAGGCATAGGAGCTAAGAGTAGACCTAAAGAGAAGGCTCCAATTCCCAGATGTCATCCACACAACTTTAACACCAGATGCAGCACAGCTTTTTTTCACTGAAGGAAGGAAAACCATGATGGTGGAGCTTACTGGGGTGTGAGGAGGCATCCGGGAGGTAATCAGAGTGGTACAAAGATCTGGTGCAGGACTGCAGAGATAAAGCTTGGCAGACATGGCTGTACCCAGTTGAGATGAGGTGCAGAGGCTTCCAAGCTCAATCAACATTGAAGCTGTTGACAACCGTGGGACTGAGAGGACGTGAGAGAAAGAGGGCAGTAAGAAGATTGGGGGAGGCAGCAGCGAGAGAACAGATGAACTGGGAGTCAGGAGGGAGGGAGTAGTGGCTGGTCACCACAGCTGATCCACCAACAGGAGAGTGTTGGTAACCACCTGATGACACAACCTCCTGGCCAAAGGCTCCAGTCATTGTGCAGTGACTGGAGGAGAAGTGTTGTCGCATGTATGAAAATCATGGGATTAAAATTGTTAGACACACTAGACGTAGCAGCGTTGCTCCTGATTGTGTTTTCTTTTTGTGACGTTTGAAGTTTTCTTGTCGATCCTCTTATTAGATTTAACACGTCAGCTCTATTAGAGCCTCTTTCCTTTCATTACATCCGTTTTAGTTTCTTTTGAGTAACTTTCTCTATTGTTTGTTTGTTTATTTATAATTTTTTACCTCCAATATATTAATACTTCTCATTTCCTCTTGCTGAGTCGACTTCTGCAGCTATTTTAAGTGAGTAACTCATTACAATTTAGAGACATCATTTTGAAATAACAGTAACTAATTATCTATAATGCATAATATTTTGGAAGTAACTTGTCCAACACTGTTTGCAGCCTGTTCAGTAGTAATAAGACCCTTTTCCTGCACAGTTCAGCAGAAGCTGGTGTATTTTGTGTAAATCATAAAATTGTTTTTTGAGCGCGTGTGTGTGTGAGATAATATAGAAATTGACCGTGGCCTGAATATATATTCTCATTCAGTTGTCAGGCCAGAGCAGAAAACTATTCTGCACCGTAAATAAAGTTTAAAGAAGAAAAAGAAAAATGCTCACCTGCATATAAATATTCGAACATGATGACACGTCTGAAAATGATATTTAAAGGTTTAAGAAAATGAGTATGTTAAGTTTCTATACATACAGCAACACTGCAAATGAAGTAAATGATGAAACTGTTCCAAAATAAAATTAATTAATACTTTTAGTTTTTTGATGTCATTGCATGTTGCCTTTACAAATGCAGCAATTTTGCCAACGAAATGCAAGAAAAGTCAACAAGGATGGATACAAAGTTGGATTTAAATTACTTGTTTAACATTATTTTTTTTTACATCTGAAACAAACAGTTAAAATAAACCTACTGTTACTGTGTTTCATGGCAAAAACAAAAAGTGGGATTTTACTTTTTTATTTTTTTCCCCCCCCAAGATGTTTCATTTGGAAATTCAATCAATGCTCTTTTCATTTGACTCTTTCAACAACATCTAATATCAACATGACGTTAGATCACACTGAGCCACAGTCATTATTTAGTGAGTGACTGTATAAAGTTCCCATCAAGCGCAATTACAACCTGACCTTGTTATTAACATGTAAATCAAGGACGAAAATTCAGACGCTGATTTTTTTTAATTTATTTTTTCTATTTGCATCATTTGTTTCTCATTTTTAAATCAGAACAAAAGCTAATTTAATTAGGTAACAACTGAAGTGTTTTCAACATTCATTTCATTCTTATTTTTTCATGTTTTGTCTCCGTGACGGAGCAACAATGTGTGTAAACTGTGACATGCTAATGAAACGACACGGAGCCAAATAAACAAGTGGTTTTCACAACTGTTGAAAATGTCATTTATGGTGTTTAAATGTGTTTTTTGTCGCTTGCACTTTGTGTTTTTCCATTTCCTGTTTTATTCTGTGTAATCACTTGAGTTTCTGTTGTTCCACCACCTGCATCTCATTCATTACTTACTATTGTATTTATAGATTGTGTTTCTCATTCTTTGTTGCCATTTTTTAACGTTTTGTTTGTGTTTTTGACCAAAAGTCAGAAAACTTTGCTTTATTCTTGTGTTGAATAAATCTCTGTATTGCCTCAGTGTCAGCCTTTTTCCTCTTTGTTCAGTATTTGTGTTACTAACAGTTAAACAGTGAACATTGTGTTTGCTACGACTGAAGCTGAAGCCTTTTGCTGACAAGATCTTCTTCTCTTACACTATTACATCATTCTTCCAGCTCTTTTTTATTTCATTTTTTTTCTCCCAACAAAAAACAACAGCACTGCACCCTTGTTTGATCCCTCTGACTTTGAGTGTATATGTGAAGTACTCTTTTGCTAGATACAACATTTCATCTTTCAGATGTCTGGATTTATTATATACTTATTTATTTATTTGGCTTTGATATCCAACAAATTCTTATAAACAGCTGATGCTGATATGTCGAAAAACTTCAAATCCAAAGCCGAAATGAAAACTGAGACAATATAGTGTACGCAGCAATGTTTAGTGGAAAAATGTGGAGCAAAATGTCTATTTTCTAAGTTTCTGATATCAGTAGAAACGTTTTTTTACACAGCTATGAGATCATGTTGTGAAACGTCAGAAACATTCACACAGACATTGAAGCTAAATGTCATATGAGCCCACAGGGCTGCAAGTAGCCGCCTCAAACATGTCGCTGTCATTCAGCGCTGGTGTGATTGATTCAAGCTGCCTTAATAACTTTCTTTAAATCAATGTATTTGTGG
The DNA here is from genome assembly GCA_016801845.1 of Polydactylus sextarius. Taxonomy (NCBI): domain Eukaryota; kingdom Metazoa; phylum Chordata; class Actinopteri; family Polynemidae; genus Polydactylus; species Polydactylus sextarius. The sequence continues at coordinate 24,055,106 of CM028930.1, read as the reverse complement.
CCAATATGCTGTTATGTATTAGGTTTTCATTATTTTGTTTTTGAGGTTGGGTGTGTGTGCAACATTTCTCGCAAAAAAAACAAAACAAAAAAAACAAACAAACACAGAGTTAACATTAATCAAATAAAGACAAATATTTCAGGAAAAGGCAGTAAGGCATGAACGGGAAACAAAAACCAAAGGTCTGTGGGAATGGAACACATTAATCAAAATTAGTTTTATGTACAAACAAGTTATAGATGCAAGTAAAAGTCAAACAACTACCAGAAAGATTTCACAAAACTTTCCTCCACCTCTTTAAACCCACGGTGAAGTGATGAGTCAGACGCATCAAACCGTGAACAAATGACTCTGCAGACAATCTTAGAAATGTCACCACGTCGATGTGTGTTTTTTTGGATCCTGCATCAGTTTGTTGAAATGCAAAACTCATTTTAGTCTCATTCAACACAATTTACAGAGTAACACAGAGCATTAGGGTGATTCTGTGCAGGGGAGTGGAATTAAATACTAGAAATAGTTTCACTTGTGGGTGTTTGACGACGACCGAGGCTAAAAATATTTTCTTGTTTCCAGGAATTTCTGAACCTACAGGATTCACAGCCTGGATCGACTCTGTTTACGCCATATTGAGGTTATGTTTACATTCAGTGTTTGATGTATGAAACCCTGAAGGTTAATAAACCAGGAGCGATTTGTGTGAAACGAGGAAACAGATGGATTTTTTCTATCACCGCTGCAACAGTAGTTATGCGTGTAGACCATTTGATTTGCCTCTGAATATCATTGTCCAATCAGGCTAAAGTGGTGCTTCAAATCCCGCCCCGTTTGTGCGACAACTCTCCCATTGACTGTGATGTAACATGCTTTTTCTATGGGATGTTATGTGCGTGCATCAAGAACGCTACCTCCCCTTTAACATAACTTAATGAGAAAACGCAAAATGATAATGAATCCAAATTTATTACTCAGTAATACAGTGTTGTGCTTTGTATGTTTTCTGTCTGTATAGACAGACAGAGAGATGCAACCACACACAACTTTGGAGAAAATGAATGAAATTTGTTTTTTTTTTTTTACCAAAAAATCCTTCCATACAGGAAGACTTAGAGAAAAAACAGGATAAAGGAGCAGGAAGGAGCTCGGTCCAGACCGACCGGATTTAAACATATTCAATACATTTACCTTCACATAAAACATTTGCAGACAGCTGCGTCTGAATGTCATAAATCCAGGTGTCGTGCTTCCTCTACTTTGCTTTTCTTGAGGCGCTGCTGTGCCACGTTGCACATTACTGCTGCCGTCTGTGAGTCGGGAGAACAACAGAAAACGTCTCCTTCGTGTCAACATACTGCTTCACGTTGCAAATGATGATCCAAAGTCTCCATAAGGGTCACAAACGTATAAACTGAAACTTAGAAATCTAAACTCGGTGCGGTGACTTGTTTTTCAGGAGTTTAGAAAAGTCCCAAAGGTGCTGAAACAGTTCTAGTTCTTCTAATGACTTTTGCTTGTCACTGAATTATTTTTACTCACTGGTGTGTAACGTACATTTAAATTAGCATGTTTGATGAACATGTTCATGGATATTTTCTGGTCTAAAGAGCAGCAATAACTTCAGTTTCTCAGCTAATTACTACCAATCCAATGAGCAGCACAAACTCCAGAGTCCAAGATCAATTAGGATCAATATAGTTAAATGGTTGTACGTATAATTTACCAACTGAGAGTGTAAAAGCTCTGGATTTTACCTAAATCCTGAAGGGGGAGGGGTGGGATGATGATTCTGAGCTTCTCCCCACGTCATTAGACAAAACACAGTCCCTTTTATAGGAATTGTTCCAATTAAAATAGTGCTGACAGGTTGAGAATAAACCCCGTCATCTTACTGGCTTTGCATGTTTCACATTTTTCAACCCCAATCATCGTCTTGATGTAAGCTATTTGGGGAATGTTCTTTTTTTTTTTTTTTTTTTTTAACACATGCCATCTTACACTTGCTGTGGTGCACATATGTTCCTGCTAAAGTGGTAATTAAATCAGTTACTATGGCGATTGCTGTCTACCAGTTGCCACAGGAAGACAGCAAGTACATGAGGTGTTGTATGAAGCACACAGAAGAAAAATAATAGGTGTTTGATTGGAAATGTGGAAATATTGACCTTTGCTCAATTATGACATTCCCAGAGAATATATAATTTATAAACAATGACAAAAAACATCAGCTTTTCAGGAATGAGTCTTATATAGAAAGAGCTTTGCTGATTTTTCCAGCTGTTTTCTTTTTCTGACATATGAAAGCAAAGTGTTTTGAGACGATCTACAAGTCATTCGCTTTATTTCTTGACTTCTGAGACAGCGTGTCAGATTGTGTTGAAGTATCTGAGCTTCATTGGTTTTAAGGATCAGAAAACTCTGAACAAAGAATATCCAGAAGAAGAAGAAGAATAAAAATAAGCTGTGTCTAAATCTGGATTGGTGTGTGTGGTCTGTTCACAGCCGGAGGAACCCTTTTATCATAATGTTAGATGTCTGTGAAGGTTCATGTGTCACGCCCTGCAGTCACACTGTTGTTTTTGTTTTCTGGCTGTTACAGCTCAGCCAGGGTTTCTTTTTCTGAGTCATATTCCTGCTGCTGATGAGTTGGTGACACAGAGTCTTACCTTCTGGAACAAACTGTCCAAACACGAGTGGTTGGGGGAGTTAGGCAGTGAAGAGGAAAGTACACAGTGACAAAAAAAAACTGTAAAATGCTCTTAGCAACATATTGATAATAGTCCAGTGAGTACGATCACCCTGCAGCTCAGCTGAAGTTGCACTGATGCTGAAGCTCGTCAACAAAGAGGAAACAACAGCTGGAGCATGAGAGTAGCAGAGCTGAGGGCTTTAATCTCCTCAAAGTTTTCTAAAATATAAACCCAGGAATAATCACTGATTTGTGAAGTTTCTGAGATGAGGAACGGAGGACTGTTTTTTTTTTTTTTCAGTACGATTAAAAAGAAAGAGGTTCAGACGGATTATTGCCGATGTAAATAAAAATAAACTCGGACTGTGCAACAAATAAACTCCACAGTGATGTTCATGATCATGGTGGGGGGGCCAGAAACTGAGCAGCCGCAGCCCTTTAAATGATACGATTTGAAATTAAGTAGTTTTGTCTGGCAGCAAGAAGAAGAAGAGACCGAAGCCAAATTCTGTGAATGATGATGACACTAAATGATGTGAAAGATGACATCGATGCCAAACAACACAGAAGACAGCGTTCCTTAACAAGCAGTGTGAGAAAACACAGCTGGGGAGGGGACATTTAAGGAAAAACAAAACATAACAAAAAGAGGTGATGAAAACTGCAGCACCGTCTGTGTCTGACTCTGGAAACATTCAGAGAAGAGACGCACAAGTTTCCTTCTCACCTGCGTCAGCGCTGACAGTGAGTCGACGACGGGTTGTCACTTCATGCACAGACTGTGGAGGTCACGAGGGCAGAGAGGAAGAGCAAGATGGTGGTCGCTCATTTTCAGCTTCTTGTTTGTGGCAGCAATCTCTGCCTGTCTCATCAGTAACATTTCAACTTGAGGTTCTTGCTATTTAATGATCTGAAGGCGGCAGAAAGGTTAATTTCTCTTCAAGAAATGTCCTTAACACATAAAGAAATATGAGACTCCCCGTTTGTTTTCTGAAGAATCATATTCTGTCCTTCATCATGGAGCAACATATGTGTCTAAACACAATAATACCGATGGATCAATCTTCAGTGTTTGTCTGCTATTAACAGCTCACTTCACAGCTTTAAAGTGAGATAAGCCCAAGATCCATTTCACCGTGAATATAGTCAAACTCCCCCTCAAAAGATATTTTACATTGGTTAAAGTAATATCGAGTCTTTTATCTTTCCTCAGTTCACTTACTAAGTTATCAGTACTTCAGTTTATGTGTAGGGACCCTATTCATGCTACTGCTGAAGTGAAGTGATATTTTGAGCTTTATTAGTGGTTAAAAAATGACAATTTAGATACGTTTGGCTGACTGCCCCATTTACTTTCATTGTTAACTATTTGGTTGTGAAAACAAAAGATGGTCAAACTGGATATTACTTCAACCGACGTAACATATCTGTTGAGGGGAGTTTGACTCGTATTGATGGTGAAATAGACTCTGGTTCATGTTACTTTGGACGTCACTTTAAACTCGGTGATCGGATGTTTTCTGATCTGCCACAAAATCTACAAACTTGTGTCTTTGACTTAATAAATAAAAGGCATCTGATATATTTTATGACCCAAAACACCAGTGAACACATTACATCACCTGTGGAAAATGAGCTTTGTGTTGTTTTTTTTTTTTTTTTTCCACAAATCAAAACGTAGGAAATGAAAACTTAGTCACATAAATAGTCAAAAAGTCTCTGGTCCTTCATGACTGTTACATTATTCACAAATAGGGAGATAATAACAAGATTTCAAAATATTGTTTTTTAATACTTTAACAGAAGCTGCAGAGGTTAAACTTTTCAATTAATTGTTTATTTGTACTTTTTAAGGTTTTTTTTTTTTTTTTTTTTTAATAGTAGTTTGTAGTAACAATGTATCCTCAAGCAAAACATTTTAAATTCTGTTTCAAATCCACAACTTTCTCTGAATGGACGGTAGATCAAACTGAGTCACAGATGAGGGATGTTCCCATGACAACAGAGTTGATATTTTAAAAGTTTTATAATAAAACTCTTATTAAACTTTACAGGAACAATAAAGCCATTATACAGCAAAATAGAGTAAATGTAGGTCTATTAATAACTTGGCAATGTCACAAACAAAACGCGCAGTCAAGCTCTGCTGCGTCTCCCACTTAAATTTCCATTAAGCTGCAAAGATAATATGTACATGTTTTATTCAATCAATCAAACCCACTGAATTCATTAAAGTACTTTGGAGCTTTTTTTTCTTCTCTCATCTTGTGGAACTTTGTTTATCCTCTTGTAGAGATTATCATCCACCTACATGCATTCACACGTGCACAATCACTCAGAAAGCTGACATGTATTAGTGACACACGCTTCTCCAGACCCCCGCTGCCGCTGCCGCTGCCGCTCACAACATCCTGTGGTCTTGAGAGATTTCTCCGACTCCTCTAAGGTGCTTATGAAAATCTTGACAAGCTGATAAGAATCTGCTTCATTTTTATTTGCTTTTCTAAAAATAACAGTTACAAAAAAAAAAAAAAAACATCTGTTCATTGTGTTTAAAACATAAACCTCAACATCAAATCTCTGTGTCTCTTCCTGCTCCTGCACAAACTTCCAGATCATTTGGTTTTTAGTTATTCATCAGCTGGAGACCTGCCAGAACACAGCACAGTGAATGTAGCAGGACGTCAGGATAATCTACGGACTGTACATTTTCATAAATGAATTCTATTAGCAGAAGTAATTTAGATTTAATGTAGATAAGTGGACTGTTTTTATATATGTATATAAATGTGGAGTCAAGATGAACGAGTCATTTTGTTAAATCAGCTGGTTTCGTGAAGTTAAAAGTATTTGCTCTTCTCTCATCCGACTCAGGATCTCGTCTCGTGCTGATACAGAAGTTTTATCTCTTCAACTCTCTGGATGATGAAACCAGAACCAAACGTATGAGGTTTTAAGATATATAAAATATAACTATATATACACACACACACACACACACACACACACACACACAGCGTATTTACAGCTGTTACACTCCACGTGCTTCACAAACATGCAGATTAAGCAGGAATCACATCTCACGATGAAAAACTGCTGCGACCACGTTTTGTATTGTCTAGATGAAATAACGTCACGCTGGATCTGTTCTGTTGGGATAAAATAAGATTAGCTTGTATTAAAAGGGGCAGAAAAATAAATTCAGATACAAAGGGATAATAACGAAGTCTGAGGACAATATTCAATGTCATAACAAGAGCTGTGTGTTTTATATCTGTCTTTTCTCTACATCTGCAACCATCAAACACTACTTACATGAAAATATCAATACAAAACAAACTTGTTTCCCCATGGCAATAACACAGCCAAATGTCAGCCGTCTCCCCCAGCAGGACAATAGACCGCACCACACTAATATCAACACAAATGGCTTTAGAGAATCAAGGTCATCAAAATCCCCAAAGCTGAATTAAACTGAGCATCTGTGAGATTCACCAGAACAGGTCGAGTCCACAGAGGCTGCAACCACAACCCACAGGACTCAGAATATTTGCTGCCAACGTCCCAGTGCCAGAAACCACAGGACACCTCCAAATGTCCTGTGTCCAAACCCCGACAGGTCAGAGCTGTTTGGACCTCCACAGTATTATGATGGCGCTTTTAATGTGAAATAATGAAATTACAGCAAATATATTTTTAGAGAACTGAAACCTCGACTGGATAATACTTTCAGCTTCAACATTGAGACTAAAATGTTAATTTACATATTCTTATCCTCTAGGCACCATCAGTGTCGGCTCAAAATTTCACAGCGAGTTGTGAAATGAAGCAAAGTGGTGGACGTATTGACAAGCTGATGGATAGACCATTATCCCTAGAGCCATGCCGCTGGCGTAGTTAAACATTGATCATTCTCTACTCTGTTTTATCAGTCATGACAAGAGTGACCACTATTCACATTTTCTGTGTTCGACCAAAGAAAAAAAGTCTCTGTTCTTTGCTTTTCAGGTCGACAAACATCTTGTGGGTAAAAAAAAAAAAAAAAAAAAAAGAGAGAGAAAAAAACTTGCAACACAATCAAATCCTTTCACAAAACAACCACAAAAGAAAAATCTTTAGTGGTGGAAACTACACAAAGATAGTGAGGATTTCTTTTACTGTGACTACTGTGATCTTGTATATATAAAGGCTACCAACGTGACAATGATGCTTCAAATACAGCAAAAGAAATTTGTCGGATTTTACAAAATGTCTGTCTCTTCTGTCATTTCTTTCACACTAATACCGCGGTTGTCAGGGTGGAAAACACATTGTAGTGTTGCATTAAAGCAGCTTATTGTTGGTGTAAATTTTATCAGGAAGAAAACAACATTAGTTTAAAGGATAAATGCATCGAAACAACCTTCTGTTTTCACGATTTTGGAAATGCTAGGTCTAAAGTTTACTGAACTAGTTTCTCTGTCTCATCGGAGTTGATAAGACGTCATCACAGTGGCTGTATTCAGTTCAACAAGACTGAATGTAAACTTTGTAAATAGCAGTTTATGTGCCAATATGTGTCACTCAACAACCAATACAACATATCAGCAAAAAAAAAAAAAAAGTGGCTTAACTAATTATTGGAGATTTTGTTTCCAGGTATGTCCAACTGGTAGAAAACCTGAGAGTAGATCGAGAACATACTGGTGAGATCGTAACTCATCTAGCCTGAGGACATCTCAGAAATCCCTTCTGGGAAGAGGAACACATGGACAAGTGGTTGAGAATGGATGGATGGATAATAAGGCTACTAGCTACAGAAAGCAAATGCAGAGATAATGTACAGATTTGTTTTCCTCCCATGACCAATCAATGATTTGAACAGCAGGTGTGAATTCAGTCAAAGATCTTCACTGGACCTTTCACTTAATATTGATATTTGCAGTTTAAGTCAAACTTAAAACATTTCTACTCTACAACATGATTTTGATTAACAGTAAGTGGTGCATTTTTTCTAGGCAGGTATAAACACTGTAGAGAAGCTTCAGACTGAGGTCGTATGGACATTTACTGCTTCATGATGATTTGAGAGGAAACTATCGTTAAAAACTGGAAAGATAATCATCAGAAAGGACAGAGGAAGAATATTAAAAACAATAATAAAAATGAGATAATATTATGTAATATTTCTATGCAGTTGGGGCAACTTTGTAAGAGCAGATACTATTTAACCTAAAATATTGATAGAAAACTTCAGGAACAAAACTTAAAAATAATTAACTGTCAAACCAGCCAATCTGAAACTATTCTCATCAATTATTTAAAGTAATTTTCCAAAACACTTCCAGCTTCTCTGTGCTACTTTTCTTTGTCCTACATTATAATGAACTGAATATTTTTAGGTACTTCACTGTTAGTCGGAGCGACACATGTAATTTGAAGCTGCAGGAAATCCTAAAAGAAACCTGAAGACCCTGAGATTTCTGCATCAACGTGTGTCAAAAGGACAAAAAGAGAGCCAGGCAGACCAAACGCTGGTGAGATAATGAAATATAGCAATTTAATCTGAATATCAAATCTTTCCATCAGTCTCACGTTGCATGTGATTGTTGTGTCTAAACTCATTACCACACGTGCAGCTGATCACCGAGTATTCATGAAGGACCAGTGCTCCTCGACCACCAAGACACACTGATATTTCCAGCAGTTTATAACCGAAAGACGTTTGAGACGTTTAAATCTTTCTAAGAATCACAAAATGCTGGAATCGGGGAACCATTTAACTCCTTTTGTGAAAATCCATAACGACAGAATCATGTTCTTTGTGTTTGTGTTTTTGAAATCTTCTGGCTCAATCGATCGTGTGATGGATTCGACTGCCTGAAACTGGAACAGAAGCAATATCAACTCATTTTATATTTTAGCTCAATTGTGCAGATTTGAGTTTTTTTTTTTTTACTGCATCACCTCTTCATCAAAAGATTACTGAATTTTAACCTGAACACTGATATTTTTGGGGATTTGGTGTTTTGCTCAGAGATGCTTGAAAAGGGAGCAATGGTTAAAAAGTCTCAAGAGGCAGTGACCCTCAAAATCTAAGGTGAACAGAATGTTCCTCCTGACAAGCTCCAGACAAAAAACATCCAATAGGTCTAGAGTTGGAGGATATAAATATAAATAGTTTTTACAGATATTAATAAAACCTTTCAAAAGTTCAGTGAGTTGATAAGCTCCTATCAAAAAGATCATCGATTGATTTGTTGCCACATAGGATGGAAATATCAAATCATCACGTCATATTATGTTCACGATAATACCCTATTGCTGATTTAAAACCTGGAACATTTGTCTCTTCTGTCTGAAAATGAGAGAAATTACATAAATGCCACCATGACTCATTTCTTTGTCGACGATAGCCTTTTCTTTTTTAGTCAGTAATTCTTCCCTTTTTTCACTAGTTCAAGGATCAGAAACTTTTCTTGGATATTTCCTCGGTTTTCTCGCTCCTTTCTTCAGCTTTGGCAAACCAGTCATTGCTGATTAACAAGATTGTCGCCAACAGTCACCAATTTGAAAACTCTGGCACACTGCTTAAGCTTCATCTGCCTGATGACAGCTTGAATGTACCGAACGTTCATTTATATGTAAAAGTCCTGCACTCTGGCTTTAAGTTTAAATGGTGGGTGAGAGTTGGCATGTATTAAAAAGTCTTGCAATGTCTAGAGAACATGGATCACTTGATGAATCCTTAAATATTTGATACATAAATATGAGGAACTTGCTAGTTTTCAGACTGATTCACATGTTTTAGTCATAAGGTTTTTGTGTCTGTCACATTCATACTTTTTTTTTAACCAGTGTTTTCAGTATTCTGGCCACATCCAGTTGGAGGAACTTGATTTGCTTCTACCAAGTGAACTGCTGCCGTAAATCAGGCAGCTAGTTCTTTTCACCTGAGAGAGAAGAGTTTAACTCTGAGAACAACTTGGAAAGATCCTCATGAAGTGTTTTTTTCTGCAGCCTGGTGACAGCAGAGTTGGAGAAGTTGACAAACAGAGGCGACAAACCTTCAGCGTGCATCACAGCATCAACCCGGGAAACGGGCTGAACGTGTTCAGCAGAGTATCATGTATCAATCTCTGCTGATGTACAATGGTGACAGCTGCATCATCATCATCATCATCTGACTTAATGTCAATTGAATCTATTGAAGACAAAAAGCCAGATGTATTTATATATCTGTGTCGCCTAAAGACACTTTACATCAAATCACGTTCACACATATTCACACAGAGCCTCTCTGAGATTCAGTATCTTGCTTAAAGACACTTCAACAGGAGCTGCAGGAGCTGGGAATCAAACCGCTGAACTACAACCACTTTAGTCAAACACCAGAGTTAATTACTGTACTTTAGTCAGGCAGCCAGCACCAAGTGGCACACAGAGTTCCCACTACATCAGGTACATCCACCATGAACATAAAAAGCCCTGCTATAATTTCTACCCTTTTTTTTTGAACCTATCATCTTCTCGCTCTTTTTTTGTAGAGGTGTTAAATATACCCCACGGCCGTTTTAAGACTATAGGTATTAAAAGTACTGTAGTGGCGGCATTTATGCCTCTGATCGTGTAGAAGTGGATGAATGAGTCAGAGTCCGCCTTTGAGGAAAATGAGAAAGACAAAAAGAGGTGGAGGCTGCTGCTGCTGCTGCTGCTGATTGAGCTGCTGGTCTGGCCGACATCCAGCATCACTGTCTTATAGGCATCCTGCCCAGCAGCAGCGACAGCAGCAGTGTTACAAGCTGGGAAAATACAAAAAACCACGACGTGATGTTGGCTACAAGTGAGAGGACTGGAAGGATTGAAAGTTTTTGGAAAGATAAACCATTAATCAAGAAATTGATGACTGAGTAAGTGTTTCTGCAATGAAATACTGTTCAACTACAGTTCACATTTATAATGGTATCCTGCCAAATATAGCTGCAGACAGGAAAATGGGATTTTTTTTTGTCAGAATAAAAAGGAGTGAAGTGTTTTTAACTTGAACAAAACGCAGACATCGGATCATAATTCTTCCTACAGAACAACTAAATCGAGCCTATGGGGAATGAATAGACAGCTGTCAAGAGAATTTCATATTATAATTCATTCTAACATGACGCCTATCCAACAACCTGCACCTCTTTCAGCACAGGATTCATGAATGATGATTGTCTCCTCAATGATAAATTCAGGAAATCAGTCACGCATAATCGTGTTTTCACAAACTGGAGCCACTGATCTGGCTCCAGTCGTGCCAAATGGAGTGTGAATAAATCTCCAATTTCCTCAAGTCATTTCACCTGCTATTGCTATGTATGTAGTTGGACTATTTGTGTGTAATTTCATGCTATGTCACTTTCTTACTGAATACCCCCCCCAAACTCTGCCTCTAATCCAAAACATAAACAAAACAGTGTTAAATGAAACAGGGAAAAGCTTAAAACACATAAATGTCCCTGAAAGCGATGTGCTATTTAAACAAGATCCAGTGAAGTAGCAGGCAGATGAGCAGAGATGAGGTGAAACTTCACCAACTTTACCATCAGTTTCCACATCCTTTGCCTCGTTAATACATTTTATTTCTGGTATGAGTGAAAACTAATTGGCTATGAGTGACATTAACACGAAAGAGAAAAGATAAACAGAAGCAGAAACTAATGATACAACAGAAATATGAAACAAATTGATCGTGAGAATTGCATCTTGTTGCAAATTTACCTGAGAATTTCATTCATCAATGCTGAGACTACATCCATCCTGCCTACGCCAGAGCTGGGTAGATTACCTCCGTCACAGAGGTTATGTGTTCACCTCTGTATGTTTGTTGGTTTCTGGTTTCTTTACTGGTCAGCAGGATTATTGAAGAAAAAAAGACTTGCACCCATGCAGATTGTGTTAAAAGGGCAGATGCAGGATTGGATTTCATTTTCCTTAGCTTAGCAAGATTGGAAATCTTATTTATGATGCTTTGAGCTATGAGTTTGCACAGTTTGGTGCAGATACAGATAATAAACCAGACGTGTGTTGTATCATTTGGACTTGATGGAGGAGTTTGAGTCAGTTGCAGGACTCATGCAGAAGTAAATCATTATATTTCAAAAGCAGTACCCAAGTTTGTCAGAGTAACTCTCTTTGTACTTTATGAATTATGTATACAGACTATATTCCACTGCAATTTTAAACAGACTCACTGTCAGATCATTGCCCCACTGTCCCTCCATCTTTCTCTCTGACTGTCGACACCAGATGCATCTCAGCCCTGAAGAACCTGGTGGACTTGCACACAAGCTCTTGCCTCGTCCATGTCTCATTAGTAGCCAAAACTGACAGCACTGACAGTGACTTGAGTTGCCACCTACACAAACGTTGCAATCATGGTGATTCAAACCTGCTCGCTTTGGTGTGTAGATGCACAAGACATGATGGAAAGTGACAGAGTGGATCCACGGGATGTGAAGAGGTGGTAACCTACTAAATCAGTTGTGATGTTGTTTTCTTTATAAATAACAACCACTGGAATTAAATTAGTGAAGATGTACTGAAGATGTAAAAAAAAAAAAAAAAAGAGCATTAAAAACAAAGAGTTCGTTTGACAATTTTCAGAGAACATGTCAACATGTCAACTAAATGCACCACAGAGCTGAGACCTTGCAGGTGCGGGTACGAGGTCACATGGTTCACCATCACATCATGTCCGTTCAAGTAGAAACAGTGACTCACCACAGTTTTCCTCGTCCGCTTGATTTCCACAGTCATCGATGCCGTTGCAGTGTAGGAGCTGAGGGAGGCACATGGTCAAGTTGCCGCAGGGGAAATATCCAAGAGGGCATGTTGCCTTCTCCTCTGTGATATTGAGTGCTGTAAACAAAGAAGAGAAACCAAAGAAGTGTCGGATCATGAATTTTGCAAGTTCTTCCGCTGAGAGCTCTTAAGATTAAGATTACGATAAATAAAGCTCTGCAATGTATTTGTCCAAACTCAAGCTGCTTTTCATTCCTGTTGAGTCTCTGTGTCTCTTTAATTTAACATTCATGAATAGCTAGTGCTTTATTTTACATCAGAAACTAAAAGACACTTAACAAACAACGCAGAGCGACAATTGTGACAAAAAGTAAAAACACACTCCATCTGCTTCACAAGCTGGAAAAGGAAAAACAACTTCACTCCCTCGTCTCATCCTCCCTTGATTAGTGAAATTCTTTTTCCATGTGTCACAGTTAATCTGCCTTATCGCGCCAGTGGTTCAAAATAAAGCAGACAGGCTAATGACATAGCAGCTGTATATTATGTGTTAGACATACACCGGCAGCCCTGCAGTGGCATTCAATTAAGAACAGATAAGAATTTATGATTTTCCTCATCATCTAAGAGGGATTAACAGTCTGTCTACATTTTAAATCACTGATTATGTTATTATGTTTCCAATGAGATGCTCTGGTTTCTCCCACCTTCAGTAACTGTGTCTTATCCTGTCTTGTCTTTATGTTGCTTTTAGCACATTTGTGTCTCTTATATAAACACGATGAAAGCATCACTTTCGCATTTTCAGCTTTAAAAACAAGACAAAAAAAAAACTGCTTTCAACAAGTGGTTGTGTTGCTTCATTTCCTTCCAGCATCAATTTGAACTGAAAACCTCATATTATTTTATGAGCATCAGACGTTATAAATCTTCTGTTTAAAGCAAAAACACTTGGCTCTTAAATGCAAAGAAAACATAGATAAAAATCTATTAATTAGAACCAAAGTATTGAATCATATCTATAATGTACAACCACCTAATGGAGAGAAAAGGGAATACAACAACGTATGTTAAACTGAAATGAGAGCTAGGTGTGAATATCTCAGAAGATGAACAGACACATATTTGGCGAACACAGCAGACGACCACATCATCACGGGTTTGGTGACTATATTGTTGGAAGTCATGTGTATCATTGTACCTGGGTAATATGTCAGGAAATGCTGTATCAAAAGAGGACAGATATTTATTGAACATTTTTGTGAGCAGCCTGCAAGAAAACAATCACAAGAAAATGGTACAAAACAGATCCACCAACACAGCATGACTGGCAAAAGCCCTGTGAGTGAGATATATGTAATGGACCAGTTGACCTATAGGATAAGGACTCAAGAAGAACAATGTTGAGGAAAGTGGGAGAAATGGACCATTTACACAACGACAGAATAAGGGTGATCGTACTGATAACAACATGGGAGCAAACTGCAGAGACATGACAGTCCACTATGTTCTTTTACTTTTGAGGTTTGTAATAGTTTCTTTTTATTGTTTTTTTCTTCTGTATGTCTATATCTGCTACATGTTCTTAAAGGAGAAACAATAAAAAAACAAACACTTGGCTCAAGATGGTAAAAAGTAAAAGCTTCGTGCATTTTTTAAATAACTTCCAATTTGTGTTTTTGCAAGTATTAAAGTTCTTTATATAACATTTATTCAAACTTAATAAACAATTCATCATCCTGCCGGTTCCCTCAAAGACTGTGTGACCTGCTTCTGACTAGAAAAATATCACGGTTGATTTTTGATATATTGATCTATTGATCCTCTGAATCACAGATGTTCAGGGTTTTTCTTACATTAGAGATGATTACATGTATTGTTCATTTTCCTCTCAAGATATACTGTTATATTATGTGTAAATGATGTGATCTAATGTTGTTGATGTAAAAAAAAAAAATCTTTTGCTTTCATGTTTTTTTGTGATAAAGTTTCCTCCTCAACAGCACATCTTGTTCTTGAGGGCAAACACACAGATTGAATCCAACAAGTCATCATAAAAAAAACGCCCTGAATATTTACCTCAGAATACCAAATAAAGTCCTGTGGACATAACTTCCTGTTTACTCCAAAAAAACATATCAAAGACCAGATAAACTCATTCTCATGGTTCTTTTAGAGAAACCTTGTGGTGATGTGCACCGTGTTTCTATCTGGATTTTCTTTTTCCTGATAATAGCAGATCAAACATCATGTGACACTACACTTTTAAGCACTTTTTTTTTTTTTTTTTTTTAAAGGCATTTCATTACCTCAACAGAGAGTTCACAGAGAGATAGACAACAGGAAATGAGACAAGAGATGTAGAGAGACACAGAATACCCGGGGGTAAGCAATACAACTTGAATGAAGCCTGAAATAAAAACTAAATAACTGAAAATAGCCCACCCTCCCATCTATCAAGTCGCAAAGCTTCACAACAACAGTCTGGGTTTCAAATCCAGACCGTGTCTTTTCTGTTGATGTCTAATATAAATGATGACAGAAATGCTCCTGGATTTTAGAGGCTTTCTCCTCAATATTAAGACACAAGAACAACAAGCTTCACCTGATCATTTTACACACTTTTCATGCAGTAAAAACTATAACAGAAGAAAAACCTTCAGCAGAAGTAATAATCTGTAATATAGGGCAGCTGCGTGGGATGTTGGCCCACAGTTATTCGAGCCAATTCATCATGTTATCACGTAGTGAGCAGCATGGTGTAATCACCTGAGGTGATTTTGACCCTTATCCCAGGAGACAGCTAATGAAAATCAAAGAGGCTGTCGAGCTGTTACATAATTAACACTCAACATGAGCATCCATGCCTCCAAGCACAATAGATCAGATACTTCAGTGAGGCCTACTGTTTTTATGGTGTCATTTAAGGTTTGTTTTAATACACACAGGTGTCCAAGAACGACAGCGTAGACACCAACTTCAGCTTTAAGAACTTATGAGTCTGATCAACACTGAATTTCAGCTGCCAGCAGGTGTCACAGTACATGAGTGGTTGTGATCTTAAAATAAACCTGCAGGCAGCAGATTAGTGATTGATCCATATTTACAGATCTAAAGAAAAATCAATCTCTGTGTAAAATAGCACATCTAGATCTATTTTGATCATAATATGTTAAAGTCAGAGGTGCAGAGCTACTTTATAATCAACTAATAAGGCTTCAGATTGGATTCAGCACAGGAGATTATCATCCATCACCGGCTTCGCTTTCCTTCAGACATGCATCACATTTACAATGGTGAAGTTACAGTTAAGTGCCGGCACTTAGGTATGAAATTCCCACCTGCCAGGAGTCAAACTAATAAATGGCACCTTCTGCCTCCAAGCAAGACAGAAGGATGTTTTAAGGCTTCTGTTTTCTAAAAACAGAAGTCAAATAAATCACCATTTCCTGAAATATAAACTAAACAAAATAAATATCTAAGTAAATAAAAAACTAAGTAAATATCAAATTCTTTTTTTAGAGGCAGACAAATTCTGATGTGTGGGAAAGTATGATGCCTGCCACCACATCACCGTGTTGAATTATTTTAGTCGAAGGATTTCCATCACTGTCAAAGGTAGTTCTGTCATTATATAAAAGAAAAGAACCAATAAACACAAACAATACAAAACTGACACACATATTTCCACAGTCTGTGCAAATATGTAGCCAGATGCAACCAGTTGACGTTGCAAGTATGACTCATCTTCTATGACTGAATCACAAAGTCCCCATTGTTTCACGTTGCTAATAAAGCTCGTCAGTCAAAGTATAACCTTTTCAGTGTGAAAGTAGTCAGATAGTCTGATATTTATGGTCTGTCAAGAAACCATGAGGCTCTAACGACATAAATAAAAGGAAGATGTATTTTGGAAACATTATGCAGTAGAGGACATTTCATTGCTCCTGCTTCACAGATCTGCTATTGGAGCAGAACAAGGTCACGTCAAGATCACAGTCGACCGTTGGGTCACTGTGGATGAGCAGATTCATCTTTCAGGACATAAACTGTTGGGTTTATATAAACTGAAAATGGAAAAAGATTTTGCATCTTCTGTTGAAAAATCCACCTAATCACACACAAAACACCTCATCTGAAGACTGATATGCACAAATGTTGCACCTGCAGGTCAGGAAATAACTCAAACAGTCTCTCTGAAACTGCCTTGAACACTGGATCAGTCAATGTGCTGTTCTGACATCATGTAATTTATCAAAAAACTTTGGAGTTTCTGCACATTTCTTCTTCTTGACTGGTGTGAAACAGTTGCCTGCACAGGAAGTTGAGGTGTACAGAAAGTGGAAATTAAGGTTTTTACAGCAAAGTAAAAGAAAAGTTTGAAAAACATTAGCAATCTGCCGTTTTTACTAGTTTTACACTAGAGGCAGAGAAGTTGCCATGTTTGGATATTTAATTTCTAAATTTCTGCTGTTGTTAATTAGCGCATAGTTAACCGACTACCTCAACAGCGAGCTCTCTGAACACAGATGTCGATGTCAGTCCTTGTTCTGCTCTGATGCCTCGATGAACCTGAACAAGCAGCACATCTCAGTTTTCCATCTGTGCAGAACTAAAACTATTGAGCTGCCTTTAGAAATACACTGAACTAATCATGTGATCATAAGTTCAACTAAACCTGTGGGGAAAAATATATATATAGATTTATAGGTTGCCCCCTGGTGGAGGGCATGATCACATGACTACAAGAAATAAGAAGGGATGAGTACAGTATGACAAAAGGCAATAGTCAGTAGAGGGACACAGCTTTTAAAATTCAACAGCATCAGATTGTATAAGGGATGAATAAATGTTGTTGAAATCCTTCATCCAAAAAAAAAAAAAAAAAAAAACCATAATGAAAGCGCCAGAAAAACTATTCTATATACTAGTCCTGGACTTAATTTCCTTGAAAATGAGTCATAAATATTTAACATTTCTGTTCCATTTGTTGTCAGGATTTCTAGGAATATGTAATAAAAACACATTAACTTTGTTAAAAAAAAAAAAAAGAGCTTGAATTGGCACTTTGCTCTTTTTGTGTTTGAGGAGAAATGAAAAATTCAAGGGGTAAGTTTGACAGTGATGACGTTAAAAAAAATTAAGTTTTATTGTTGTTTCCTCCTGCTGAATCCATTTGCTTCCACATGCTTCTCTACCCCCCAACCCCCTCAGATCTTGATGCTGGTTTCAGCTCAGAGGCAAGACAGCACGGTTATGAAACACCACCAGGGTCTATATATATATATATATATATATATATATATATATATATATATATATATATATATATATATATATATATATATATGGTTGGTCTGAAGCCAAGAGACATCACAAGAGACGTCCAAATTACACACAGTCTGAATCTTTTTTCATAATTTATATAATTTTATCTATGTACAACAACATGGTTTGGATTTAAAAACCATGTAAACATATTCTCTACTGATTACGTGCAATATTTGAGTCATCATGTCATGGGCAGCGTCTCCTTCAGGCTGAGCACAGACCTTTTACCCTGCACTTGCCCTCACAGAGGAAGCTGCAGTGGATAGTGACTGGTGATTGATGCATCACTGTGATGCATCTTAAAGAAATCTCCTGCTGTTTTAGAATAAAATGCACAAAAAAACCCAATGAGCAACTTCACACATCAATTGCAAAGCTCAGGAGATGAAAACATCTCACGTCTTCAGCTTCACATAAGTGTGAAGTCGGTGTTAAGATCAGATTTTCACAGTTTCACAATAAAGATATCTCATCACTGAATAACTGAAACAGCATGTGGGACATGCCTCCCACTGATAAAAACCGTCTCTTCAACTTCCACATCATTTAACAATATTCTGTTGCCAAGTTGCCACATTTAGTATTGTTTTGGAAATGTTAATATGGCTCCCTGGTGTTTCCATACTAGTCCAGAGAATTTGCTGTGCAAATTACATAGATACCCCGCTGATATAATGACAGTCCCTTCGGCACAAACGGTTCAGAATAACCTCCCTCCGTCTGTCGCTTTCTTTATCTTCCTGTGCACATGTCAGAGACACTGAGTCTGGAAAAAACAGCTCGAGGTCACTTCTTAAATGTTGAGAGATTTACAGAAAGAATCGGTAGAAAGAGTCTAAAGGCAGAAAGAGAAGTTGCTGAACTTACCCGAGACACCGTAAACGAGAATCACCGCCACATAAAGTTGCATGATACCTCTTTGAAGTTTTAGTAAAATTCACAGGTGTTGACGATGAAGCGAAGATGTTTTAGTCTTTTCTTCTTGTCCAAAATCTATGAAGCCCGTGCGTAAAAATTCTAATTAAAAATACCAGCAAAAGTTTGTTTGTTTGTTGGCGTCTTCGTCGTGGCGCGTGAACAAGTGAAGAGGAAACAACAGCACAACACGAGGCTGCAGCAGCTGCAGCAGCAGAGACGAGGCAGCAGCCGCAGCTTTGCAGGGTCGACTCGGTCTGCAGCCAGATCGACGGAGAGAAAAGGTCTGAGGAACCAGTTGCCATCATCTGACGCACGAGCAGCGGCGGCACAGGTGCAGCGCGCGCAGAGGAGGAGGAGGAGAAAGAGGAAGAGGAGGAGGAGGCAGCTCTATCTCTGACGAGCAGGAAAATCTCGACTATAACTGGAGAATATTGAAACTGACCTGACAGATGCTTTTCATCAAGAACTCTGCTGATATAAATTCAGTGGTTCATCCTGCAGAAAAGCTGCTACACAACAACACAAAAACATATGAAACCTCCCACACCGATGCATTTCTAAGTATCTGTTTTTGTTATTTCTGTTGTGATTACCTGAGATAGTTTATGTGTATCTATGCATCCAAATAAAAAGACAGAGAGAATGATCCACACCTGAAATCTTACTCCCCCTTTATTGACATCTTATCTTTTCTCTCCTCCTCCTCTTTCCTCAAACATCAGGTTTATATCTATTCAACATCTTTAATTTGTGTTTTACCTCAAGTCCATAGGTTGTGTTTAGGAATCATTTTAATCAGAGGTCTAATTTAAAAAACCTGGAGATCTAAAGTTGTAGTCATTATCTATCAGCTCTTTGTGTGTTTTATAGCTTAATAGGTTTGACTCAGTTTCAATATAAAGATAAAAAACAACAAACAAATAAAACTTATCAGCTCAAAACATTCGACGATGACATTGTGTTTTGTTTTTTTTTTTTTTAGCTTTAGACACTTGGAGCTTCTCACATTTTTGCTCTAAAAACCTCAAGTTGAGAAAAGTTCAGCTCCTGTCATATATCAATCAATCAATCAATCAATGGAGGAAAAGAGGAAGAAGAAGCTGTTTCTCCATGGCTGGAGCTGTATGACATTAGAAACCACAGAGTTATCACGATTTGAGGAAAATCAGAGCAGAATTTGAGAATCTGGTTAAGTTTTTTCTGTTTTAATAACTAAACGGTAGCGTTAAAGTGGTGGAGCAGAGTAATTTAACCCAGGGTCTATTTCACCACGAATACAAGTCAAACATGCGCAGATTCGTAATTGTCCTAAACAACAGGTTGATGTGTCTGTGAAGAGCGACGAAAATGATGAATCTGCTGATGTGGAACACGCTTCATCATTGGTTGTTATCAAAACCAGACGTTGGGTAAGTCTTGTAAAACAGTATTTTTAATAAACTCTGGGTTCACTTACTAAGTTATCAGTACTTCAGTTTATGTGTAGGGACCCTATTCATGCTACTGCTGAAGTGAAGTGATATTTTGAGCTTTATTAGTGGTTAAAAAATGACAAATTAGATACGTTTGGCTGACTGCCCCATTTACTTTCATTGTTAACTATTTGGTTGTGAAAACAAAAGATGGTCAAACTGGATATTACTTCAACCAAAGTAACATATCTGTTGAGGGGAGTTTGACTCGTATTCATGGTGAAATAGACTCTAGGTTCATGTTACTCTGGACTGTCACCACTTTAAGATAATCTTAACATGTCCCTGATTGTCAAACTTTAATCCTGGAGCGCCCAGAAAGCCGAGTTTGTTAGAGCCAGGTTGAATTCCAGCTGTGCCGATTGTTTGCTGACATTTCCCCACTCCTCTCCCCACCTTCCCGTCTGCTTTCACTTACCTATCAATAAAGGCAAAATGGCCAAAAATATCTTTAAAAATGTAATCCTGCCTTCCTAAAATAGACAGACAGACTGATAGATAGATAGATAGATAGATAGATAGATAGATAGATAGATAGATAGATAGATAGATAGATAGATAGATAGATAGATAGATAGATAGATAGATAGATAGATAGATAGATATGCCAGTTAGCTGCTATGCTCCTATGGGGAAAGTGAAGTATGGTTGATGTTTTATTTATTTTGTTTTATTCATTGTACAACTGTGCACTGTCCAACTCTCACTCTCTGCACAATCCCCCTTTGTTCTGTTCTAGTGGACCTTTTGACTGTTATTATCTGGGAAGTAGGTTGAAACATTTTCAAAGGCTTGTTTGAGGTTGTTAAAGAAAATACCACATCACTTATCTTTTAGTACATTACATGTGTTTGTTTATAGCAGTTCAGAGTCTCGTACAAGCCTCAGATTGTCAGATCATTAGATACAAACAAGCCCTGTGGGCAAACCACGGTAGCTTGTACTGTTTTGGCAGTCAATGAATTACTTGAATTACACCACTGAAGGCGTCCTCAAACACATCTTCACATCTTTTCTCTGTTCTTGGAGGAAGAGGGGATTACATATTTATTTTTAGGCTTCGCTGCTTTAGTGTGCAAAATTTCTTTCAGTTGTTGTTGGAATTCAACTGATTTCACAGATTCAGACGCGCAGAAATAAATAAAAACAGGCAAAAAACTGAGCACGTCCTCACAGTGGAGATGGTGAGATGTGTAATTTCAGAGTTCCCACTTAACATCTACATGATATAACATCTACAGGCACTTCCTATGATGATCATCCATCCATCCACCCACCCAGGTCACAGAGAACTCTATTTCAGTTTAAGTGAGATTTTGTCAAATTTGAAAACATTTGCTCTGTGTTGTCATCACATGTTTTAATATAGAACTTTTCATATCAAAGTGAACGTTTGTGCCAAATGTCATCAAATTCTTTTTGATCATTCCTGTGTGTGAACATTTCTAGCAAATCTTAAACGACTCCCTCATGTTGTTCCTGAGATACGTTGATGACACGAATGTGACAGACGGACGAACAAACATTTGGTCTTTGGGCATAAAAACATAAAACTGATACAAAGTGACAAACAGTCTGGTTTCATTCAGGAACAACAACACTTGGTTAGATAGAAGTAGAAGTGATACTTTTGGTTATGAGTTATAATTTAGTCAGGATTTTCTATCTCTCAACATCATCAACCACCACCTGTTCACCTCCTACATTGTTGTGGGACATTAACTGTAAATCTCACTTTTCTTACACTACAAACTTTCCTGCTGCAAATGTATTTTCTTTCTATATTAGTCCAATCAACATAGTAGCGCAGAGCCTTGGGGTTTTTCTGATGTGGGAGGATGATTTTAAGTTAATTTCTTTCACCATCTAAACTCCTTAAAGGACAAACTGTGATTGCTGTGTAAAATAAAAAGGAGACTGTTAAACTGCAGCCCTGAAATAACCAGAGACAAATATATAACTCCTGCCGTCACTATCATTGCTCTGTTTTGTTTGTTTTCATGTGCTGCTGCCTGATGGTTGTGTGGTGTTTGTTTGTTTTTTTTCTTCTTCACATGTCTTGGGGATAAAACATTTCACTTGAGGAATTCAAAGATGATAATTTTTTCAGTCCCTGGGAGGTCCTCGCTCTCACTCCACTATTTATTTGACTTGAAACCACGTTTGAATTCTGTGGTGGAGACGGCGTCGGCCACCGGCTGTGACCGTGTTATTGTATTTTCTTGTGCTTCTCTGCGGCTCTAGACTCTCAAGCTTGGAGAAACATCTGAGCTCCAAAACTTCTGCTACAGCTTTATCTCACCTGAGCCTCTGCAGGCCGATTTAACAGCTGCAGGATTTTGATACCGGAGAGGAACTGCAGATATTCATCTCTGTCTGTCAAACATGTCTGGTAGAAACTTTATCCTTTGCTCAAGACTTCCAGACAGAATATATATTTTAAAAAATACCAACCTGTGATTAACTGCATGACCGTGTTTCATATTTATTTGTTCTAATGTAGTCTCCTGTTCCTCCTGAGAAGGAGGAAGACGTAGACGTTCAATTCCTCAGTCGTCTGAGTGATGCATCTGCTCTGTGAAGTGTCATGACTCTGTCTTGCCTCTTGTGGGGGGTGGTGGGGTGGGGAGATCAGAAAGCTCTTTCAAGGCATAAAACATGAGTCCTAGGTTGAGCACAAAGGTTTGGCTACAGAGCCGATGGCATAAATCAGGGAACACGACCCTTTTCTGCAGAGCTTTGGTTTGAATCCATAGATGTTTCTTGAGAAGAGCTTGTCAGGAGGGCAGGGAATGTGCATGTCTCGCTGCTTCATAGCTGGAAGCTATCCATCTTGTGCTCCAAATTCACCCTATGTTTTGACACTGCATTGAAAATGTCTCACAGCATGAAGTCGACTCCTCCTCAGTTTGTACCAGAGGTGTGATAGAAGCTGTGCAGTTTACGACAGAGTAACACTGAGACTGATTGAGACCTGCAGCCTCCTCTGCTACACTTGGCTCAGAGTGATGGTTCATAAAAAAAAAAAACCCCAACAACAAACAAACAAACAAACAAACAAACTGGTTGACCATTTCTGGTCACCGGTCCTGACTGGCTTCCAGCCACGACTGAGGCAGCATCACATCAGAAAGTAAACAAGTTGCTTCAGTAAAACCACAGTGAAACAGGTTAGTGAGCGTCACTGTGTGAACCACCTCTGCAGCTCTGCAGCAGCAGCAAACAGATGCTGCCTACATACGCTCTGATTATTATTATTATTATAAATGATTTTCTGCTTATGGTGGTTGTCTCATCAACTAGACGGGAAATCTTTGAATTGTTTTTAACAGTCTCATTTATGTTGCTCTGTGCTGACAAATGAGGGGAATTTTCTTAATGTGCAATGTCTCTTTAATTCAGGACTTATTGATTTCTAGGTCATCTTGATTTTGTAATTTTGTAAACAAACTCTAATGTTTCTGTCAGTGATCGTAAATTGACTCCTCATCATCTGAACAGTTGGGTGTTTCCATTGTTTTCTCTCTCCTCTGTTTTCTCAGCTGCTTTGTGAATGTCTGAGGTGCTGCGTTGATGTATTTTCTTTCTCGGTGACTCTTGTTTTTGTTTTTGTTGTGGACTTTTTCTACTCCCTGATGCAACTGCCTTCACCTTGATCAACTCCCTCAGAGACCCGCACATGTTTCCCGCCTGTCTCCGGTCCGGCAGCAGTCAGTCGCCTCGTCACTCGTCCTTTTTTTTTTTTTTGTCCTGATCATTCTCAAAAATCATCTTCTTTGTGACCTCTGCTGTTGAGCTACCTTATCTCTCCCTCCTTCACCTTGTTACCTGAAACTTTTTGACTCTATTCATTTTCCACCAAAGTAATGGCATCAACTTCAATGAAATTGCTTTTTCTTTTTTGCCCCTACAAAGCCTCTCTGTGAACACAGCATGGTGTCCACATGCTTAGTTTAATTCAAGTCAACGTTTGTGCTCTCAGTGTGGCTACCTCCTTTCTTCATCTCCTCCTCATCATCATCATCTGTCAATCTAACTTTCTTTTCTCTCTACAAAAGTAGAAACATTGAATTTGTTGCTTTTTCGCAGCATCGCTGTTCAGATGATGCTTTTAGTGAATCGCTCATTTCTGTAAGATATGTGGCACAAGCTGATTTTCATGCATATTTAATTGTCTGGACAGCAGCGCAATCCAAAGTAATTTCTCACTTCTTTTTGAAAATGTGCTGCTTGCATTTCTCTGTGTGTCTGACCTTCCTTTATCTTCACATGTGGGAGGAGCGAGGGCGAGTTGGTCTCATTTTCTTCCTCTTAAAACGATTTCAGGGGCATTTACTACATTAGATTATCAAATAAACATTCAATTTGTGCCACAGAGATTTGATCAATACCCAAGAAAATAGAAGAAAAACACATTCAAGGTCACTTTGGCTGTTAATTTCAGTCCAGGTCTCTGTCACACTGCAACTGCTGCTTCTGCGTCTGCTTGTTCTTCTTCTTTACAGCAGACACAGTCACATCTGCTCGATTTGCTTGTGTGTGGCTGCTTTATATAATTGTGATTTAATAGAAGTGCCATCAGGGCCTGGACACATATTTTGTATCGTCATCGTTCTTTCACCTGACGTGGACACGTGGAGCATTTTAATGATGCTTATTTTTCAAAACTGTAGTTTTGACGCTATAGACTTTCCCCTCAAGTTATGGTGTTTAGTGTAGCAGCTGAATGTGGTTCAGTCATGAGAGGTTAATTTGCTCTGCAATGAAAATCCATCTGCTACTTTCAGCACCGACCAAAGGACAGAGCCACAGATTTATCTATAGGGAGCCTAAGTCTCGCCCATATACTTCTGGTCCACGGGTCCTATGCTCGAAAACATTATAAATAAAGGTTAATGGAGAGATACAAATTATTTTCTGGTCTTGTTTGAAATGTGCCATAGTTTATTTTACAGGATGTTTACAAATGTTAAAGATAATGTTTGACATGGAGAGAGTCTGTTTAGTGACAGGCAGCAAACGTTACTGTAGGTTTAGTGTGAGACCACGTAGCGACTACAACGCTGGTCTGGCTACATTTACGTCACCGTCAAACTCTGACGCTAACGTTAGCTTAACAGCAGCTACGCTAACCTAGGAAAATATCTGACCTGGTCAGTTTTATCACCTGCTCCTCGTTCTCTCTTCAGCCGGGAAGAGATGGGAAAAGAAACTGTGACGTGACGTCACCGACCAGACTGGTTGGTTTGTAGTCGAACCAGTTACATGTTTTCAGAAGCAGATAAATCAACAATTACACCACAAACATGGTCTTGACTCACTGATAGTTTCATTTAAATTAACATACAGGATATGTGCGATAGATGCGCGAGTAGAAGTCAAAGTGGATCATTTTTTTATTTGACCAGAGGGTCAACTGGAAGGGATGTGACTTACTCCCTATACACAGGTAGAGTTACAGATACAGACACATCCGAAGTCGTTGAGTCAGAGTCGACTGGATTGTGGTAATTTCTTGAATACGTTTCACCTTCATCCAAAAGGCTTCTTCAGTTCAGGGAACAGAGACAGAACTGAAGAAGCCTCTTGGATGAAGGTAAAACATATTCAAGAAATTACCAAATTACCATTATCATTGACTCTGACTCGACTGCTATGACCTGGATTAATGGGAAGCTCCACAGACAGATACAGATACAGTTTATGATAGTACAGAGTCAGTCAGTTAACCAAATCTCATTTAAATAAAAGATCAATGAAGAAATCAACAAAGACTAGACCTTACTGATCTTATTGATTGTTGATTTACTCTGGTTGCGAGACAAAAATCAACATTTTAATGCCTTGACTTTGACAGAAGAATAAACCTTTGTGCCAATTTCTGGTAAATGACACTAATGCACATTTTGCTTCTCAATTCAACTCTCAAAAGAGAAGAAGTAAAAGATTTGATACTTAACTTTACCAAAAAATCTTATTTCTCACAAATATTTCTATTCCTGGTTTTGTGCTGACTGGGTTTGATATAGAAAATAGACCTTTGTGCTTGAAAATAAATTATGAAATGAATTCAGATGAACACGATCTGATCTGCTGGTAATAGGAAAAAAAAAATACAATAAAATTATGGAAATAAAACTTGAACCTACAACATCAGTACGGTGGTAAAATAATGTATTTTATGGTTCCTTTCTCACTCCTTAATAAAATATCGAGGTTCAGAGATGTTGTTGTTGTTGTTACATAAAAATATTTTTAAGGTTTAATAATAAAAATACAACAAAGAGAAAGTCCACTGATAATATCTATCTATATGTAATAGTAGTCAGTTGGAGAAAGTCTCCCACAGTTTGAGATGATTTTATAAGCTATTCATAACATTCAGAAGCTGCATAATTCAAAATTACTTTGAATCCTGTTCTTAAAAAGATTTTAAAAAATTAATTCAAACAGTTATTAAAGAGCAGAAGCATCTCAAACATAATGACTTTAAAGCTTCAGCTGCAGATTTAGAATTAATACAGTTTTTTCCGCTGTGAGGACATTTAGAAAGCTGAAGTGAAAGTTGTCACTATTGCAGTGAGTTTAGTTACTGAAGTTGTTTTTTTGAAGTTGAATTGAATTTACACGCTGCAGGGGAAGAGGTGTTTGTCAAAGCTGAATAACAGATTCGAAAGCAAGTGATTTTCACAACAAAACAACAATCGAACGACTGCATCCGGTCATCTGTGGTCAGTATTTTATGATGTTTCCTTCTGAAAAATCTACAAGTATAAAGATTAAACTAGAATGAAGATGTGTGTTAAGTGAGTTAAGAGTGAAATGTCTGGCGGAGGCAGCAGTGAGTGTGGGAGGATCTCAGGACGTTTTGTGCTTCGTCTCAGAAGAAGTGAAGCTTGTCAGTGTCGGAATTAACTTTCCTACATTTGTCCTCTCCCTGTTTTGTCTAGAAAAGATTAGGGACAAACCACAGAGAATATCTTACTCATGAAATATATAATTTGGGATGCACAGTTCTTTGCATCTTAATGCATGTCATGAGCACGGTTTGCTTTTGTTTAATCTGCAGCACGCTCAAAAGATGTGCGTTCATTCCTGAATATGCTGAATATAAATAAAGGTTGAAAAAAAACAGCTGGAAATGTAATTTTAGGCGAGATACTTTGTTTGTGAATAGAAAAATGAATGCTTAAAATCCTTGAAATACAGAGACGGCCACAATTCATAGTTTCTTTATGTGACGATGCTCAACGTGCACAACTTTGTATGCAGCACAAATGCATCAGGCATGACATTTGTGTAGGGCTGCGGATCGTTTCTCCGCATTGCTCTGCAAGGTCACAGGCATAGTAACAAAGAAAAAGCATTGAAGCAAAAACGGAGCCACATTTATTAACTGAAATCTTCCCTCACACAGACTGGGAGCAGTAAGTCACAGTGAAATAAACATTCGGATGTTGCACATGGACATGACGAAAATGTAGTTCACAATATTTCAATTCAATTAATCTTGAATTAAATTCAAAAATATATCTGATTTAAAGTTCGCCGAACCACATAAAATGTTTTGAATATGATTAGAGTCAGAGTTTCTCTGCTAAGGTGGATTTATGGCGTTTTACAAAGGCACAAAGTAAATCCAGTTGATTTAGAAAAACATGACCTGGTCCAAGATTTTTTATATGCAAACAGCTTTCACCTCCTACAACTGCAGCAATGTCAGTTTTTTTTTTTTTTTTTTTTTTTTTAAATCACAGTGATTGATAATGTTTTCTGTTCCCAGGTAAAAGCATAATTCAGTTCACATTCACTTATACTGAAATGATGGTACCAGAAAGAAGACAGATACAGCCTCAGTGCAATCTGCAAATGTCTAAACTACAAAAAGAGCAAACAACCTACGAGAGCTAAAACTGGGTTACAGCAAACTGCCATGGGATAGTGCAGCAGCCACTATGATGTGTATGGAGAAAACCTTAATGTTTTTATGAAAGTGATTATAAGAGTGTAGACGATTCTATAACAGTGGTCATTGCTTCACATTTACATCATAAAACAGAGCAGAGCAGCAAAAGAAAAGGTTGTGTCAGTCTGAACAAATAACATTCAGCGTTCTGCTGAAATGAGCCTGGACAGGGCTCCAGCTGGCTGCCACAACTGATAATTTGATCTGTGATAACCTGCTGCAAAAAAAAAGAGAGAAGAAAAAGAAAAAGTCATCACAGGTATTGATCAAGATCTACAGTGATTCAGTCACACTCATCATCATCTGCTACACACACTCTCACACAGGAACAACAGTGACTCTAACGCGACAGTTTGTGGAGTTAGCGACCCACACACACACACATAAAGAAAGAAGTTGAGTTCATTGTCTTGGCATTTAGCTGACAAACTTATGTAGGACAATTCACAATAAGTGCAGCCTCATATTCTCTGAGCACTTTGGGTGGCTCAAATGTATATTCCTGCCCACTTCTCTGTACAGCTTCAGTGTGAGCCCTTAGTCAAATGATTTTTGGCACGATACTTAGAGCATCTTTCGCCCGACTAATACATATTGATGAATAGAAACATTAGCGTGCAAAAGTACAGAGGCAGATTATTGAACTAGATCAATCTTGTGAATTACTGAGCCAAAATTTCATCTGACGCTGCACTCAGCCACAGAAGACGTCTTAACTTCCATCACAGCAGGGAACAATTCTGAAAGAGGACAGACCAGACTTTCTTTTTGTTAATTTATATTCATATCAGCTTATTCTTGTTCTGGTGTAGCGGGTTGCATGGATGGAATTCACCATCAGGATTATTTAACAAATAAAAGAAATAAAAATATGCACTGATGGGTGAAAATGGCTTCAAGAACAAACAAAATACTTGAAAACATGAAATTCATTAGTGCGTAAGAGACAAGGTAAGTGGTCGACAGATTAGTCATGACCTGTTTATGCAGCAGATAGTTGTTGTATGTTTTTCACTTAATACTTTTCACCTCAGATACTCTGGACATGTTTTCACTGCTGCAGAGTGAAAAAAAAAAGAAAACAGAAACAAGGTGCTTTATGATACTGCCTTTTAGTGCAGGTCCAGTAAATTCACACTGACACATTTCAAACTAGTCAACAGTTATAAAAAAAATAAAGTTATAAGAACTGACAGGCTCAGCTCACTGGATGGTGGAGGAGATCATCATCAGTGGAACATGAGGCTAGAAATTCATATTCAGCAGGTTACACAAAACTGAACTGAACATTATGTGTTTATTTTATTTCTGATTAACACACAAACAAGTATTTAATTACAAGGTTTGATACAATAAACTGCAGCAGGACCTCATGCATCCGCAGATAAGAAGCTGCACATGTTCCTGTTCCTGTCAGTTGATGATCAACATGTAGATTTAACTGTAGTTTAAGTTTTATATATTTAGTCTCACAGCATCCTGTAGTTTGAGCTCCCTTGTGAAGTGATAGTGACGGTTTACAGGCCAAAATTAATTGACTGAAATACTGACAAATGCACTGAACTGATCTATCATCTATCATGGTGGCAACAGGAGAAACAAGGTCTTGACCTTCTCCTCAGAGACTCTCTGCAGCTCCTCCTGGTTCCCAGGCTCGTTGAGATGTATAATCTGTCCAGGAAAAACCTTCAGTGGGAGTCGATCTGGAGGAATCCACATCACATGAACCCCCTTGTGATCACTCAAAGCTCTTAACACCACAGTTGACATTCACCTACTCACACATCCACACAGCTTCTCTGTATCTATATATTATCCTATTACCATCATCAATGTCAGTTGCTTGTATTCACAATATAAATCTTTTGGTTGCTACTTATAGACCGAGATTCATATTCCTTATAAACAAGAGTATGAGTCGTTGTAAAGACAGTGAGTTCACGTTCATGTTCAACAAGATGCAGGATTTGAGTTCATAACTCGTTAATCATGACAGATACTTGTCTGGTTTTATTCCTTATGTTTCAAACAATAGCATTGTTATATCTATATATATATCTTTAAATATCTAAGAGAAAATGTCAAGGTTTAGACAGATAAGCAATAGGTGTTCAAATAAAACCCTCAATTCAGTGTCAACATGCCAAATAGCCTAGTGTAAACCTAAAATCCAAGAGGAGGTGTTTGATGTGCACCACTCTGTGTTTTCATCACACTGTGTGTGTGTGTGTGTGTTTGTCTCCTGCTTCTACATCTGACATGTCCAACACAATAATCAAACAGTGTGGTTTTGATTATGTAAGACACTAAGTTGCATAAAAAGGGACGATACACATGATGGACAAGTCAACAACAACGTTGGAGAACAAGCTAAAAACAAAAATGTCTCATTCAAGTGTAAGAAAAACACACCAGGAGCCAATAAAAAGCCTCAGACGTGAACAAGCAGCCGTTGTTAAGCAGCATTTAATGTTTCAAGGTGGATTTTTTTCCCTGCGTTTTTTGATTTAAAGCGGCCGTTGGTGATGATGGATGTAGGTCACGTAGGTAGAATTTGCTCAACATTTGCACAAAGACAAAAACTTGTTTGCATCATTGTCTCAGCAAACGCTCTTAACCATCCCATAATTTCAAAGCAAATATATCAGTGTGTTGTAACTCACACAGACGAGAGTATGTGTCATCATCTGCTTACTTTTCATTTGAAGAGGAGCTTTTCAGCCATAAAAAAAAAAAAAAAAAAATTCAAACAAACAAAACAAGTAATTACATTTTTCTGATTCCTCTGCTCAACTCAAGGAGCATCAGTAAACCTTCACGTTTAGATTTCAGCAGTTGTTACATAAACATTCGTCAGACGAGAGGCAGCTCAGCTCTGAAATAATCTCATTATGTTGAATCTCAACCTTGAGTTATATATATTACAAAAAAAGAGAAAAAAAAACCCTTTTCAATTCATGATCGTTGATAGAAAACACGGAAGCAAATGCACATCGAATGTTTTCATAACATGAAGTTTAATTTACAATGTGTCTGAAGCTCTGACCCAGTGAAGCAGAAAACTATTTAAGTTGAAAAGACAGAAATGATGCGACATGGACGGTCACAGGTCGTCTGTCATCTGACATCAACAGATATGACCAGAGGCTTGTAGGACTTTTCCTCCTAAAGTATCATGAGAAATTAATTCATGGCTTCATTGTTTGAGAAATAAAGATAAACGTGGAAGAGCCCACTTTGTTTCGGTGCCACAGCTGGACGTTGTTGGTTTTGTCAGCGTTATCTAAACAGTAGTGATTTGAGCAAATCAGTGCACAGATGTTTCCTCATTATGAGCTCAGATCCTCGTTGTTCAGTCAATCACACATGTTCACTCATTTCTCTCTAATATTTTTGGACGACAACACAGCTCCATGGCTCCGATGAATAACCTGAAGTCACAGACAAAACTCATAATAGAACAAGTTCATTAATTGCTTTTTGTCTTTTTATAGACCATGTACAACTTTCTACCAGATATAGCTTTCATTTGTAATTTATACATTTACATATAACATCTAGTTTCTTCAGCGAGACTCTAAAGACATGAACTGGGAGGAAATTATATGCATCTTTGTAATGAAAACAGTCAAATACAAAATTTAACTAACACTGAAAACAACACAAAATTATGAAAAAGTAGATTCTGTTCACATTTGAATAACTTATTACCTATTACTTTCTTTGCAAAATTAAGACAAATGTGCAAATTATAAGAAAAAACTATGCAGTTTCTTAAAGAAGAATAATGTAAAAATGTGAATAATATGCAGTTGACATACAGAGCATATACGGTTATTAGTATTCTGTCTGTGTGTTCATGAATGTACATTTACATACAACACATGAATCACACATTCACAGCAGGAATGAAATCTGGCCTTTCACACTGAATATTTTGGATTATATGAAATAAACAAACAATCGAGTTGTGTCTGGATCAATTTATCTTAGACTTATCTGTCTAGTAAACAGGTTTAATGTCCCTGATTTTTCACTGAGATCATTTCAAATATCTATACAAACATGAAGTATATCAGCCGAGAATAATCCATCTGGCATTTACATCTGTTGTTTAATCAGAGGGACAAAGGGCAAATATACATGGGACATATAGAGGATAAGGTGTAAACGCACAGGTTTGGAGGGAGGTGCGGTAATAAAGTGAGAAAAGAAAATGTCAAAGCATCTGCTGCTTCGTTGAAAAAAAAAGAAAAAACTGAATGTGCATCATGATGTGAAGATAATGTCCTTTTGTTTGGAGTCTGCTTCATGCCCATCAAGCCATTAGCCAATGTTTCGATGAATATTAAGATAGAGGTGCAGAGTAATGGGGACATGCCATCACCATTGGTTCCAGTATTAATGTTCGACAAATCCAATGGTTGTATGAATATAATAGACCTGCTATGTGGGACAGCACTAATCCCTTATAATTTGTAAAAATCTGAATCTGTCAGTGTCGTCAGCAGGGTCCTTCTGGGTCGTTCATTCTCCTGGTGGATGTGTTGTTGACCAGGACGAAGCAGGTGAAGCGAAGGATGAATCATTTAAATAACAAGAGAGACAGGAGTCAGAGAGAGCAGCCGAATGGGGTCGACATGTTGTAAATTGACCACATGTACAACAGATTCATTTGATGTGGTCACTTTTCTGTGAAGCTGCTCAGGGAACCTGAGGTAAACAATCACAACCAGGTTAAATCATCCCGTCATTTCCTTTTTTTCTGATTTTTCTCAAAAAGAATAAAAAAAATTTGTCCACAGATTAGCAGACGACAGTGTGTAAATCAAGTGTTATTCTATAAAGAAGCGTGTGTTGCACAAATAATCTTTTCCTGGCTCATATTTCTTATTTTCTATAGGTTTAATGATTAAGGTCAAAGACAATATTTCTCTTATTATATACTTAATATACTTATAATAATCAGGATTGAATATGTGACCATTGTACTAAATCAGACGAATGATAGAAATTCTCCTGTTGAGTTTAAAATAATGACCAGACAGCAAGATGTAACGTTTTACAAACCAGTTTCAGTGACAAAAACAAAGATAAACATGCAGATTTAAGTTACTTGTATCATATTAACGTATAATCATTTCTCTTAAATATGGAGCAAAATATGAATCAAATCAGTGATTGTTTTATAAAGATGAACGATGCATCTACATTTTGTCCACTGTGCAAAAATTAAACTTCAATATTTTGGTTATGAGCCCATGATGTGTTTTGAAGGTTTTAATTTTATCTCATGTCCAATCTACAATTTATAACCTTTACAGCAGTCAACC
This sequence comes from Polydactylus sextarius, assembly GCA_016801845.1. NCBI lineage: Eukaryota > Metazoa > Chordata > Actinopteri > Polynemidae > Polydactylus > Polydactylus sextarius. The sequence continues at coordinate 24,021,638 of CM028930.1, read as the reverse complement.
ACCAGGGGGCGATTAAGATGTTTTACACTGTTGTGTTGTTTTTTAAATCTGATTTAAATCTTTTAACTTGTAATAATTCATCATAGAAAGCAAACAGAATTTATCTGAACAAATATCTGAAACCCTGCAGTGATAATCCCTTTGTTGCATAAGGGGATTATATTCAGGATTGAGGATATTAGGATTGAAAGTTGTAGCTGGAAAAACCAGCTACTACTTTTTACCTCCAGTCAAGAAAAGTAGCAGCTACATGTGCACGTGTTCATCAGCACCATCTTTAGGTAAAGAGAGGAATAATTTATGCATATTTATAAGAATAACAAGTGTTAGAGCTGCAAGTTTGTGTTTTTCATTGTTTCAGGTTCAGTATTTCTTGTGTTTTGATGCGGTGACACACAGCAGGACGACTCTTTCTGTTACTCTGGAGAGAAACTTCTCATCCTGAGTTGATGTTTGATGTCTGAATCAAACAGATAGAGTTTGGAGAGGAAGCCATGAAGAAAACTAAATGGGTCAAAACTAATACTGTCAACCTGATTTTTTTTTTCATTTAGTTTAGTGGAAGAATAATTAATCACTCTACAATCTATACTTTTTCTAAGTTGTAAAATAGAAGCAGGAACAGAAGTGGAAACGTAGTCTACTTGAAAGTTTGTCCTGGTTTGATACAGTTTATCAAAAAAAAAAAAAAAAAAAAAACTCAAGTAAACTTTGGATCGTCTTTCATCCAAGTAACAAATTTACCTCACACCACATTTTATGTGAGCACATGAGCTAGACAGAGAGAAATGGTGCAGCAGTTATTCTGCCAACCAGATGCCGTCGCTGGCATCACTACGTACCAGATGTCATCAGCTGCCAATTCACTGAGGCAGTACTTGAAGGCTAATGGATATAAGAAGTTTTTTTCTCAGGAAAAAAATGGGACAAAGGCAACAAGGTGTTGGGGAGGTGAAAGAAGCAGCAGATGACTGAGGATGTGAGATGTCACTACTTTTTTTATAAACTCAGTTTGGGGAAGAGCGAAGTTCTTTAGCTTGTTAGCTAGCTAGCCTAGCTTAGCGGTTATCAAATGAGTCACATTTTAACATCTGATCATAAATGAGACTCGACAGAACAAGAAGACGACAGAGGAAAAGTTGAGGTTAAAATAAAGATATAAAGGACAAACGTTATCAGATGGAGAAGGCACATGTCTGCTGATTACACTGCAGTAGGAACTAAAAACTATAAAATGCTGATTGATGTTCATCTGCTGCTGCATCATTGGCCTGTAGCAGGATCAGAAAGTACCACTGTGTCATCCCATATGGAAGAATAAACACTAATGACTACTTAGCTAAGGGATTGGATATGATGCGGTGTAGTTCGTTCACATAACTGGTTAAGCTTGTGCATAAAATAAACTGATGCCTGAGATATGCTTATGATCTAATCATCTCTTTAAAACTGGGAGACTTAGTTAGATTTGGGTTGGCATCTGCTGATGGCAGCGTTTAAACGCCAACAGAGGGGAAGAGAAGTGAGAACAGCATGAGATTAGGAAGGTGGCAGACAAAAGAGACACCAAAGGAGCAAGTGAAGAGGTAACAGAAGAGGAAAGTATTCAGGTTGACAGACAAGACGGAGAATTAACACAGTTTGTGACAGTTTAAATTTGTCACAGTTCAAAAGAAGTCACTGTAACACAAAAGAAACAGAAGCTATGAGAAGAAACTGGGTGATTTTCTAAACTGAACAAAGCAAAAGCAACAGACAAACAAGCACTAACAACAACATCAGTGACACTGTTTTCTCTCAGGGGCTTTAATTCCTACCGCTGAAAAAAAAAACTAATCATATGATGACAAACTGAATGAGAACAATTCAGATACACTCTAACTTTGTTTATTTTAATTCTGTATTTTGAAAATCAGCCAACACATTAGGCTGATCTGAGTCCCCGATGATTTAAGATGTCAACAACAACAACATCATCATCATCATCATCATCATCAACAACAACAACAACAACAACAACAACAACAACAACAACAACTCGGAGCAAAACATATTCCAACATCTCACCACTGACTTGAACCATAGTTAAATATCACTTCATTAATACAAACACAACATGGCTGTGAGCGTGATCAAATAAAACCCTTTTGATTGTTTATTATTAACTTTAATACTCACATCCACAAAACTAAACTATAACACTTCCTGTTTGTTTGTCCATATCACCTGTGACGCTACATTAAATTTCATGTTCACTTTCTCCAACCTGTCAATTTTCTGTTCTTCCTGATCTTGAAAAATCGGGAACCAATGAAAAACGAGCTTTTACACCTGTGCAGCTTTAATGTGATGACGCACTAGTTAACTGACCTCGAACACGTGTTTACAGCCAACATGGCCGCCGTGGAGGAGCGGTAAGCATTCGATTTAGCTGTAGCTGCTGTTTTAAGAGATTTTAAAGTTTTGACCCATGTTTATGATTTTAAGTTTTCTTTGGTGGTCTGGTTGGTTGTAGCTCTGTCCAGTAGCACACAGAGGTATTTGATAGACGCTTGTTGATCCCGGCTCTGAGAACTTCCTGTCTGTGGGATCTTTGCCAGACTCTATGAGCTTGGTGCGACAGCCAGGCCAGGCATTTGCTATTGTTTAAAAAAAAAGGTGCAGGAGCTGTTACTTTCTTTGCCTGTAGGTGGTGCCATTTCCATTTTTACATTTGCAGATTTCAGCAGCAGCTTCTACTTTCATACCCATAAGGCAACATTGCTTGTGTGAAACTGATTTGATCATAAACGTCTGTTTTTTTTCTGGAAATATTGGAGATTTTTTGAGCTACGAGCCAAAATAAAGATGGTTAGTTTCCCCAGAGTAGGTGTTGGTTTAGTTAGCTTAAAATCTTTAGGGTTGTTTCCCTCGGCTGAAACTGGCTTTTGACAAAAACGTTAATACACATTTATTTTATAAATGAGTCAGTATCAATAAGGTGAGAGTATTTTTTCCTGCTACTTCTGGAAGAAGAAAATAAAAAAAATATTGTTTCTATGAAAATCTTAGAGAATAAAAGAACATCCCAAGTCCTGCTGTAATTATCTGTTCACTTCATGTTTATTCTGTTCATTTATCATTATAGAAAATAATAAAGTGTATTTGTTATAAAAGATAATATACATTAAAGCATATAGATACTGCTGCTCTAAGACATAAATCCACTGTATATCTACATTGTTACAGCCTGGATGATGCTGCTGCATTATAAGTTTGTTTGTGGAGTAAATCCATTCACAAATTGCCAGGAGCTCTTTGTTCTTCACTGGATCAAAGAAACATTCATCACCCTGGCAATATTATTACATTTCTAATGGGTAGTTTCTTTTCTCTGTGCACGTCCTAAAAAGCCAGATATATAAACCTATAAATACACCATCTAGTTGGATGAACGCTGCATCTCAACATTTGGTGCTTTTGAATTTTGGGATTAAACTGAAGGATAAACCGTTTAAAACAAAATGCTACCGTTTTAGAGAAAAATCCAACATAAATGTTGAAAATTATAGGATCAGAATTGGAAAAGACTTGTTTGATTTTTGACATCTGAGGAAAATACCTTTTACCTGCACTGCTCTATATAGGTAGAGGACATAATGTTTATTTAAATTAAACAAACAAAGCAGAGAAGTGATATTTTTTTTTAATTCTTTGACCTTATTTTGTCCTTTTTTATGTTTTTGTTTGATATTCAACACTTGAGTGAGTAATAAGATGTGAGACTCGTGGGCTTTATGATCAGAAAGTGTTCTACCAAAAAAAAAAACAAAAAACAAAACAAAACAAAAAATAAAAAACAAAACAAAACAAAGACACCTCCATGATGTAACTCGATGCAACGTGACAGCCCTGCGACATACACGGCCTGCATGAAGCTTTTTATGCTCAGGTTTATGTCAGAGATGTGTTGATAAAGTTTTATGGTTTATAAGGGAAGTGAAGGCATCTACTGAAATGTGTCTGTGTGGAACTCACTGGAATACATTAATGGAGATTGATTGAGATAAATATAAAAACCTCCCACAGTGGTTCAGACCTGAACAGATCCTACACATTCACAGGTGAGACTATCGACCAGAGTGAGATGAAATGAAATCAGAATATGCATATAAAGTGGAGGAGGTACTTTTAGTTCAGTTTCCAGTTTTCAGTGACGGAGGTAGAAAGAGTTCACTTGTCCATCTGTCTGTCTTTGGCAGATCCCTGGGGGAAATCGGTCAAACAGGTGATGGACAGGGTGAGAAGGTTGGATGTCTTTTCTTAAGCGGTGAGCTGCTGTGGCAGGTTGGTCCTCCTGAGTGTTGTTGTCGCTGTTGTGTCTTTTTCACCAGTGAGCGTGTGTTGGTAGACAATGTGAGATGACTTTGCTCAAGAACCTGAAACAGAAAAACTCTTCACAGTCTCTGCTCCTGATGTCAAAAATCAGTTCTTTTACGTTTTTGGACAATCACATGTTTACAGACAGAAAAACGTTATGACTGATAGTAAAGCAGAACCCAAAGGCAGAAGGCAGGATAATGACAACAGACCAAAGGCTTTGTTGTTGGTCAAAAACATGAAACAGATCAAGAGTAACAACAAAAGAAATAAAAACTAAAATCCCCCACAGGAATCTAATGAAAGATCAAACAGAAGCAAATCTCAAACCCTGAAAACAAAAGACTCTTAACAAACATCAATGCAAGAAGATACAGAGAACTTAATGAGGAAACAGACAAGGGATGAAGACAGAAGACCCAACAAACAACACTGGGGAAAGAGAGGTGTGTAAACACAAGGAAGGGCAAGCAAATGAGACGAAGGTGTAATACATTAGGGCAAATTCAGATAATCACACAAGAGGGAAAACACAGGAAGCAGAACGAGAGACAAGATGAGGAAAAAAAAAACTACTTCAAAATAAATTAGGAAACAGCTCTAACTGTAATTACAATAACCAACAGTAATACAAATAATGACAGCAGAGGAATAACCCGCACGCTAACTCTGATCCATCCTGAAGTCCTTAGAGACCAGTCGACTGGAGGTGATGGTGTTAAATGTAGAACTGTAGTCCATCAGCAGCAGCTGCAAATATGCTCCTAGTGCTTGTGGCGTAAAGGAGATGGTGTCATTTGTTGATCTGTTGGCTCTATGCATCTCAGTGAGGGTCTAGAGGGAATGGGAGAACAGCCATTTACTTCATGATAACGGGTGTTAATGGTACTGGTCGGGTCAGATCATTTGCACCTGATATCGCCGTCTCCTTTGGGACTGATATTATTGTAGTAGCTGCATTGTGCCAGAGATTGGTTGAAAATGGTTGTGTTGTATCAGTTCAACAGCACAGTGTCAAGATGAAGCCACACCAGTGATTTCAATGACATGGTGTCAATTAGTTTGGCAGAAGATGTTATGATTAAATTAAACTGTATTAAACTGGGCAGGTTCAAACAAGAGGTGATTGTTTAACATCCCCTGGGTCAGATCACCTCCTCCCCTTCTGGTAGTGGAAGATTATAGATTAACCCTGGAAGGCTACTGACGCATGGCTACAACTGTACAACAACAATTTTTTGACTAGAGCATATCAACCAACCTATTGACCAGTCGACTGTGAGACTACAGCTCTAAAGTTGAACCAAAACCTCTTATTATATCGTCCACATCTTCCTCTTTTCCTCTGTCTTCAGCCTCACACTCAGCATCCTATTATACACACTACGTGGGTGTGTCTTTGTGTCTTCAGTGGCGCTAATTACACTTCCTCGCTTCGTTGCCCTCTAGCCAGTGACCCAGAAATCGATCAAAATCTAGAAAGTTGCAGGTCCTTTAAATGCACATCAGACACACCTGTGGAGAAGCTTAAAGAGAAGAGACATATTGAATTTTCATGGTTGTCTTGAGTCAGACTGAACAATTATCAGGCTCTAAACAGCATCACTGCAAAATTAATATTTCTATTACTGTCATAACAATATATATGGGGACAATTTCTCTTGGGAAAAGGAAAAACACCACCAACAATGGCTGTAACATTATTTGTTCTTTTATTAAATCATTGAAAAATAACAAAGAAACTTTACAACTTAAGCAACTGTTTCCTCATCAAGGCGTATGATACTTTTCTTTTCATTCTCTTCTTTTTCTTCCAAACTTTATCTCATTTGGGAAAAGTCAGAGAGTTCAAACATTTTTTCTTTTTAGTCACAGCTTAATTAGTGTTATAATATCCAACTTGAAATACAAAATTACTATATTTTGCCAACACTTTCACAATATTAAATTGGATTTATTTGCAGCATTTATTCCTGATTTTATTCCTGGCTTATTCGTTCTTTCAGTAATTAAGTTTCTATTGTCCGTTTGTGGCAATTTCATCAAGTTGCACAGACATAAATGACAGATATAAATGTGCTGCAGCAGAAGAAATAATATGACAACAAAGCTGAATGGAAACCACGCTGCATCCTGTGTCAATATGAATACCAGTGTCCCAGATACGATCCAGTTTTTCTTGTTGTGTTGTGTCCATGACCACATCTGGTGTCAGAGAACAAAATGTCTTATTGTTTAAATACCTGGTTGTATGTATGGTCCCTGGAGTCCATCAGGGCACAAACCATGTCCTAGACCTTGGCATCAGATCCTTCAGGTTGTGAGACCAGTTCTCAGTAGAGCTGATTTGTTCTGGCACGTCCACATGCTCAACTAAGATTGTGATCTGTTAGTGTGGAGACGAATACTACTAATACACTAAACTGTTCTATCTCTTCTCAGTTTGGTACCAGACACGTCATTTTCCACATCTAGTGGAGTCCAACTGCTGCGACGTCACGACACTAAAACATCAGTAAACATTAATGGACATGGAGGAGATGCTGTACTTGTTGCTGGGTTAGCTTACGACCAGGTAGCTACGACGATGGCTATCACTCTTGTCCTGTTTAAAAATGGAGCTTGATTATTTTGTTGATGCTCTCAACTCAACTGGCGTCTGGTCGCAGCTTGTGAAGACACTCCCTCTAGAACGGTGTAGTAGAAAAGCTCTATTAGTCAACATCTTGGGCCCTTTGTCACATTTTTTGAGGAACTGAACAGTTTCTGTGCTGCTGCATGGAGCGCTGCTTGATCCAGGTTTCCTATCACTTTTTCTGTTTTGAAACACAGCGGAGATTAAGATGTACAGCTGCACACAGATGTTCAGAAATGTGGAAACAGTCAGAACCCAAGAATACAGGGATATAATCATTCTATCCAAACATGATGAAATCAAAACCATGTTACTAGTGTCAATTTAAGTGCCATATTTTACAATGGAAAAGAAATGGAAAGTATTAAAACAGTTATTTTAAAAAGCAAAAAAAGCAGTGTTTGTTCAGTGTAACACTGCTTCCATTCTGCTGTACATACATACACTCAGTACATTAGGCACCATTGTTTTGCACTTACAATATGTTTTTCTCCGACTCTTTTCAGTCTGAACTCTACAACTGTGACTCATTAGAGGAAGCAACCAGTTCTACCATTCTGACACCAGGGCTTGCTGCTGACCTCAAACTTATCAGATGCATTTTTTAAAACAGGAGCATTAATTAACTAAGGAGACACAGGTCCTAGAGCAAAATAATTGGAAAAACAAAGAAAGTAAAGTCACACAATGAAACAGAAAGTGACATGAGGATTCGTATGACTCATTGGATGTAGATTATGGGTTTGATCCTCCTACGTCTCAGTTATCTACCTGTCAATGTTTCAAAATCCTCAAAGCAACTATCTGTGAGCTCGCAATCAAAGCTTTCATGCAATCAGACACACCCCGCACATTATATCAATTACAGAGCTCATTTCCTTCATTAACAAATGTTCCATCAACAAAAGTTTCTCCTGCATCCTGATATTAGCCTTTGGCTCATACCACCAGGGATGATTTTGATTAGTTCAAAGATTAGTTAGAGTATTTTTGTTTTTCTTTTCACCCAGAAACAGCATAGTGATAACAGGAGTATTCAGATCATTTTCCATTGCTGACAACGCTCTGTGGAAACAGGTTTGGATATGCACGACTACATGGGGGCAGATCATAACAGCAGATATCCAATCTGCGAAATGAGATCAGTATTGGCTCTGCTGCTAATCTGATGTAGCGGATCACTGAAACACAATGTAGAGTAAAGGTTTCCCTCCAGATATTTAATACTTGGTAACAATGTCTCACATTTACCTTCTGCGAGTGAGGCCACAAACTGAAAATTATAATGAAATAGAAATGAGTAAACATGGAGTGTGAAATATGTGAATTAATAGATAATTAAATAGAGCTTTTTCTCTCTTTTACTGTTGTTTTTTCATTTCACGACTTGTTGGCCTTTAAAACACCACTGTAATTTACTTGTTGCACATAACAATTAGCTGCTCACACAGAGAAGGTTGTTACCTTCAGGCTATGATAAGGAGTTTGACTGTTTACTGGACAATTTAAGAACTATAAGCTCAAAGGTAACAGAACAAGTAGTTTTGCACACATTAATATAAGACCATGGTCAGCTGTTTCACTAGAGGTAGATGATGAATGTTTTACCAGTATGTCTCCAAAAACTTTGTGAAGAAATGTTGACACTGAACAGGAAAATGTATGAATTTATATTTGTATTTTTGGTTGAGTCATACAACTAAACTGAAGCAGCTAAAAGACTTTGTAGGAAATGTCATAGTTTGTTGGATGATAGAGATAAATAAGTTCGTAACAAGTCACATCACAGTGGGTTCCACATCACTGACTGTAAATAGAGATGGAAGATGTGTCTCCACTTTTTTCCTATTGTAAAAAAATTGGAGCAAAAAGAACAAATGCCACCATTTTGATCAATCATGACATCTGACCCTTTTGATTATCAGATAAATCAAACATCAGTGTGGCTAGAGAAACCTAAAGTCACTGAAACCATCTCTGACAAAGTTTTGCTCCCATCTGTTAGGGATTCATCAGCCACCAGGGGGCGATCAACATTGGGACACTGTCACCTGTCAAAAACCTGTCAAATATGTTAATGATCAATATACCCTCATCTTGTTAACAGAAAAATATAATCTGCTCTTTCCTTCAAAATGTATTCTGTTGTTGAAAACGAGGTTACAGTGTAATTTCTAAGAGACAGGACTGAGTCTGACGGCAGGAAGAGATGACAATTTAGATTAAGAACATGGTTTTTCATTTAAGAAATTAAGTTCTGCCGACATTTCAAAGACAAAAGGAAAAAACAACAAGATAAAGACTAAACGCAATCAGTGTTTAACTTTTGAACTGTTCTTTTATTAGCGTAACAGACATCGGTTGTGCTCTGTGTGGTTGCATCATTATTGGGGTCATGCTGGGTTTCTCTACCTCTCTGAAAGGGTTCACTGTACCGTCGAACGAGCTTCACAAATTATATTTAAAACAAGAAAAGTATTGACTGCTGGACAAACATCAAAAATTTCCGATGTTTTTCCTCGCCTCTGTAAAGCACTTTGAATTGCCTTGTGTACGAATTGTGCTATACAAATAAACTAAAAAAAAAATATCCTGCAGCTGCCTACACACACAGTTTGAACCCGACGCTGAATCCAAAAAGGTTGTTTCAGTTGACATTCAGAACAAAGTGGCTTTCCTTCCACCAGCTGAGTGAAAGTCCAAGCTTTAAGCTTTAAAGATATTTACAGTTTGAGCCCGTATACTTCTATTTTTTACCCCAGGAGAGAATGGCACATCAGGTCAGGACGCATGAATGTAAACATCCTTAAATTACACAACTATTTTCTCCTCATCGTCAATGTTTTGTTTCAGACACGTTGCAGCAGAAAGTGCTGAGCTTTCAGTGGCTCAGAGGACCGAACCATTCCTAGACATCAGGAAGAAGTAGCTGAACATCAAAGGGAGCTTTATGAAACATGTTTCTGTGCATCTCCAAAGCAAAACGCACTGTGTCTGTCACCAATGTGGGCTCTTCGCCTGTGTCTCTCAGATCAGCTTCAGGCTGCAGCTGAAGGTTTTTTTTTCCTCCACAGTAAAACAGAAGCAGGGGAACCTGAGTCATTTGAGACTCTTTGTGTATAACAGTACATCACATTTAATAGAATTTAAATTCTTTGAAATAACTCTGTCTAGACTGGGATGACAGTCTTTCCAACTTTATTATTAGAAGGCGGTGTAATTTTATACAGTGTGAAATGAACTCTGTGAAAGTTTTTGTGTTGGAGCTTCACAACCTTTCAACCTCTTCATGGATAAATTAATCAAACAGTCTGAAAGTCTTCAGATGATTTTATATATTTCACATTATTTCTTGTTGTCTCGATTTTGGAGTAGTATCAGAGGAGTTAGTAAGTCTGTAGGCAGTTGGTTAAATGGATCTAAACATTTAATCAATCATATACATAATGCATCATATTTTAAATTTTGTATGTGCATATTAAAATAAATATGATGCGTCTCTGTCTCCAAATAAGAGGAACACTGATGCAACAACTCAGCAACTGTCCTAAAGTACTGGAAGACGCTGGCACCACAATCAAGAGCCATCGGCAGCAACATCGACCAAGTAAAACATCTGCAACCATCTCTTAGATACAGCACATGACCAGAAAGTGAAGTGAAGGACCTTTAGCAACAGTTCAAATTCCCTCAAGAAGCTACTCTGAAGCCAGAGGCCGCACTGTTCTCATAATATCAAAACAAGTAGTTTTTCTGTAGCTCTCAATCACCTCAGAGGAGTGAATGAATGAAGAGGGTTGAATAAGTCAAAAATGGAGGAGGGAAGCTGAGTGAAGTGTTGGAGAAGAGCTTTGCATGGAGGTCACTGAGGTTTGTAACCCACTGGGTGTCACTTGGGCTAATAAAAGACAAGCCATCAGTAGAGATTCACAAGCTGCAGAGAAAGCTTTGTAATGGCTGTGGGTCAGGAGGAACAGCCATCACATTGTTTAATGATGCGTCAATCGGTCACTGCTGGACAGGTCACCGGGGTTAGGAGGTGTGAAGCTGAAAGACCCGGAAACCCCCGATGATCCCTGGTACAACGTGTCCAAGTGAACATATCTATCACATGTATATAATACATAGTATAACAACATATAAAACTTTTATTTTATCCTGAACTAACCTTCCTGTCAGAACAGAAAAACACTTCATGCTTCACACTTTTATCTTTGTTGTCAAACACCAATCTGTTGCACGAGGGGCAAATAAAAAGACACTGACAGTCTTTTATTTTTTCTAAAAATTAAACTAAATTGTTTTCTTTTTTTCAGATTTCTTCAAAGTGCATTGGAGCTTGATTCACACAGCAGATGAAGAAGGCGACGTCGCCATAATTCATCATCATTATCTGCCTTTTTGCACCTGTGGATGTGTCAAATTAACTGTGAAGAGACATTGCACCATTGGGACTTTTTTTTTGTCTTTTTATCCTTCTCCTTGAATAAATCTCCTTGAGTTATTCTACTTTAATTCACTCAGGGAAATGTGGCACCTTTTTTTTCAATTCAACAACAGATGCATTTTGCAGGAAATGTAACATATTTTAATTAGGAGAAGACATATTAATAAATTAATTTACATATTAAGTACATTGGGAATATGATCAGTAAAACGTCCAGAGATAAGACTCTATTCTGACAGTATAGTGACAAAGACATTATTACATTTTTCATGGTTATGTTTAGGTGTCCAGGCTTTGGTTAAACATGTGGCTTTATTTGATACAGAAAGAAAATCACTTTATAGACTTTCAGTTCTCCTGCTTTTGCTCCTAAAAACTTGATAATTTGTGTAAATAGTCCATCATTTACCTCCTGCCAGTGCCAGATTATTGTTGGTAGCCTTGTGTACTTTTGTTCACCTGTTTCTGATTGACCTCGTTTTTTTTTTTTTTTGTTCTGATTTGTTTGCTTTGTTGGAGCTTCCCTCTCTTTGTATTTCTGGATAAAAGACTTAGAGTCTGCGCTCAGTGTACATTAACGTGAACGTAACCTCAGTCCTCGCCAACGCTGGTGCAGCTCATAAATGTAGTGCTTCTGTCATTTACCAAAAAGACAGAAAACACGGAGTCATTTAGAAAGAGATTATGTTACAGTACAGTGTAATTGGGAAAACAATTAAGTAAACTGTGTTTCTGGTTCTGGCTTATTTATTCACTAACGTATTTAGCATCTGTGTTCTTTCTCTAATATATATATATATATATATATATATATATATATATATATATATATATATATATATAGATAGATAGATAGATAGATAGATAGATAGATAGATAGATAGATAGATAGATAGATAGATAGATACATCAATAAATGAACCTGTATGTGTACAGTGTTTACAGGAAACAAACATCTACATCATTAATGTACATTTATCAAAAGCCACTCAGTTCTTCTACATTGTTCTTGTGTTTGTAGCTAAAAAATGGAGAACATGTTTGGAAATAAAAGAGCAGAGACTCTGAGAATTAGTCGTAGTAAAAAAGACAGCGGCGTGTGGGATTGTTTTGTATATAAAAAATGTATGTATGTTAAAAAAAAAAAGATGCTTTAGTCTCATCTGGCAGCTGTGTTTTTACACTTAAAAAGGTAAAGATAAAAAAAAAGAAAAAAAAAAAAAACCTCCCAAAAATCTCAAAATACACCACAGCTGCTTATGTAAGATTCTGCTCTGAGATGATAACAACCGTCCTAAAAGATCGCTGACAATACAGCTGAGCCTTAGAGGGAAACAAGCAGTCAGCAAGGAGGCTGGAAATGTTGAGCTTCAATAAAGCTGCTGTGGTCTGAGCAGCAGCAGCGCGAGAGCAAAAAGGAAAAAATGAAGCGCTGGTGACGATATTTGTGAAAATGATGTTTCTGTATTATGTAAAATACCTGCCTGTGAAGAGCACTGGGACATGTTGGACACAGTCATCACTTTATTTCCTTTTTTCTGAAACATTTCTCTGCTCAAGAGGACTTTGAACATGGAAAATATGAAACAAATCAAAATTAAACAGAAAGTCAAACACAGAGTAGAAATAAAAGAACCTTGATTTGTGGTAATGTAGCTTTTCAGTTTTAACCAAATATATTTTTTCAAAAAGCTGTTAAGCACAAATTATATAATAATAATAATGACAATAATAATAATTGTAAAAAAAAAATAATAATAATAATTATTATTATTAGTGTATGTGGGGCACCAAAGCAAATTAAACATATATTGTTCACTGATCAAACCCAGTTTTTTTACAGAGCTTGTCAGTTTATTCTACAGTTGAAAATAAACGGCTGACTGCTTTATTTCTTTAGTCTAAAAAACATTTAGGTGCTCTATATGCATTTCTAGGACAAACGTCTTTTAAACTTGCACATTCTGCACAATTTCCCTCTGTATGAAGACCAGAGTGCGTTTGGCCAAAGTGAAGTTAGTGCAGAAGGAAACTTTCTCAAGTGAAAACAGAGCAGAAGGAAATCTTCTGCAAACTTTCATCTTCTGCCAGTTTGAGTTATGAAAACGAGGAAAGACTTTATTATAATTAGATTATTTAAATGACTCCCTCTTTGTGATTTACCGAACCAGAAAAAAATGCAAATTCTTGTCTTTACATGCGCCCGTTTCTTTTTATTGCCCGAGGGAAAAAAAAAAAAGGAAAAAAAAGTTTTTGCTTTGTAATTTGCCAAATTAGACCCCAGTGGGACTTATGAGCCCGATATCAAGGCAAAGTGGAGCAACACGTCTCAGCATCAATTTCTAAATGGAAATGTGGCACATGTCTCGTTGAAGCACATTTTCAAATGTGGGAATGAAATTGCTGTTACTGTTTCAGTTTTGATGCTCGCTGTGTTGAACGAATGAAGGAGGGAGGAAATTTAAATGAAGCGACCAATTTAAGTCTAACTCAGTTAATCAATACAAGAACAGAACCTCTTCTTATTTCTCTCCTAAAAATTAGCGTCGTAATACTTGAACTGATTCAGTTTTTATGACGTTGGTGGAAGTGGCTCACCTCTGCCTCTCTCATCTCGCTCATATAAAAGTGTTAAAACTAGGCCTGTCAATTAACTAATTAATCTCACATTTTGAAATTCATTAATCCAGATCGTAGCGAACACGCACTCCAGCAAATTAGCATTAGAACTATCAAGTGCTGTAACGCATGGAGGACAATTATCACCGGCCCAGATATCAAACTATGGTGGAGAGAAATTATACTATGGGCGCTACAGGCTCGTCAATGTTTGGGAAACACCACCTGGAGAAATTTGAATCACCTCCATTTTCAGCTACGCTTTCTCTCTATCTTCAGCTACCGTCTGTCTCCATCTTCAGCTACTGTCTCCATCTTCAGTTACCATCTCTTTCCATCTTCACCTACCTGTCTCTCTCTCTCAATCTTTAGCTACTATTTCTCTCCATCTTCACCTACCGTCTCTCCTCTCTGACTGACTTTCCTGTCTCACATTCTTAGAATTCAAAATAACTTAAAATAACTTTGCGAACAGATGAATAGATTTCAGTTTGTCAGGTGTTATTTTGTCATTTCATTATGACATCAATCACTGATTAAAACAACTGTTAATCCAATTCTAATATTATTAATTGTGTCTTCACTCTTAAGGAGCTCATAGTTCCTTATTATCCTAATAGATCACTTCGATCACAAACTGCTGGTTTACTTGTGGTTCCTAGAGTCTCTAAGACCAGAATGGGAGGTAGAGTCTTCAGTTATCAGGCTCCTCTCTGATGGAACCAGCTCCCAGTTTGGGTCCGGGAGGCAGACACCGTTTCTACATTTAAGGTTAGACTAAAAACTTTCCTTTATGATAAAGCTGATAGTTAAGTATGGTCCAGGTGGGACATGGACGCACCTGAACCATCCTTTAGTTAAGCTGCTATAGGATTAGACTGCTGGGGAACTCTGACAATACACTGCTCTTCTCTCTGTCCCTCACTCCTCTAGTCTCTGTCTCTTCCTCACACTTCATGTCTTGATATTAATGTATTACATATTATTAACATCATCTGCTCTCTCTCACATTTGTGTCCCCCCACCCCTTTCTCTTTTTCAGGTAGTTTTGACTCCAGAGCAGTTGGATTCAGATTCCTCGACGACATTATTATTATTATTATTTTTATTATGATTATTATTGTAATATTAATTGTAATGATAAGTTTACTTACTTGTAAACATTTAGTCTATATTGTCTCTTCCTGGTCTCCCTCTTTTCTTACTGTTAAAGGGAGTTTTTCCTCCATTGTCACCAAGCGCTTGCTCATTGTGGAAATGTTGGGTTTCTCTATGTAAATAGCCTTGAGATAAATGTTTTTATGATCTGGCACTACATAAGTAAAACTGAATTGAATTGAATCGAATCATGTTTTTTTCAGCCTCAGTTTTTAATTCACCTAAGATCCAGTCATCTCATCTATTGAGGCATTTTTTGGTTGTTTCATACATGAGGGCAGTTATGCTTCTTCTGTTTTTGTATTGGTGATATTGGTCCTTATTTATGGCTGAAAAATAAATTCAATAAAGACAGAAAATGGCTCCGAGCACCTCATGTCAGGTGTGTCAACCTGTGAAGATGAACAATAACTCTGAACTTACAAGTTGCATCTTAACACAAGTGGGTGAAATAAAATGAAGGTTATTAAAATTAAAATCCATAATATTTTAACATCATTTCAATAATTTCTAACTGCTGAGAGGAAAGTAACTGACAGATTGAGTTGGACTCGACTTCAGCTCAGTCGTGGTACTGAACTGAACGTTGTTCTTCCTTCTGGATCATATAACCTCTGTTTATCTAAACTCAGCTACATAAAACATGACGCTTTAAACACACAGTGTCTATAGCTACTAGCTAAGTAGCATTATAAATTAGCTGCATTAAATATCTGTGAAGTGCATTAATAAATGATCGGCTGTGTGATTTTGCCTCCTTACCTGATTGATTTTGTGCATATATAAAGGATGATCCTGTGGAAATGAATATGTAAATCGAACTCCTTTGAGCCTTGGCGGGGCTGACAGCAGTTGGTGATTATTTTATACCCAGTGAGGGTTAAACTGATTAAGACTGACGGTGACAGATCTCTCTCCAGCTTGTACCAAAGCCTGTCCTTTCAAGATTTTCCAGCTGTCTCTGTGATTACAGTGGGCAGCCTGTCCATCTCTCTCCTACTGCTTGTTATGTGCTCGGCATGAGGAAGTCTTCAGGAGCGTTTCCCTCCTCGGAGCTCGACTGACTTTGGTCTAAAGCGGAACTTGGTGTCTCTTTGTGCAGGATCAAGTTCAAGGACTTGAAATAGGAGTGAAAAATGTGTGAAATAGGCAGCAGCTTCAGCTGACTGAAGCTGCTGATGTTGCAGGAGAGGTGATAGTGATGATGGGCTGGTTGAATGGATGCTGACTACTGTAGCTGTAAAGTAGAGTTGGCCAAAAAAAAAAGAAAAAGAAAAAACATCTTATAATACAGTATCCTGATATGCAGTTCTACGGAGGAAATCCCAAAAGTTATTATTATTTAAACTTATTTTAATTAAATTTGACTGAAGAAAAATGTGAGTATTGTATGTGTTTGAAGAATATTATTTCATAAACATTTGTATCATGAAAAATTTCAGTTTCAAAACTCTTCTTCTCAAGTGTTTTTGCTAAAAATACAAATATTGTGATGAAATATATTTGTCATTGATCTTTTGCCCCAAATGATGACGCTGATGAAAATAAAAATAGACCAACACAGAGTTTAAAATTAAAACCTGTATGAAAATATCTGAATTCTCAGCTCTCAGTCAGTTGGCTGAATTTTTTGAGTCAACGCCAAAAGTAAGAACAACTTAATGATCGTCAGGCTAACAGCCGAGACCACAGAGGAAATGATCCAAAATGAAAAAGTGACGCTAACACATTTCACGTACCAATAAAACATGGTAATAACCAAAAAAGAGGAGATTGGAACAAAGTCATTTCTCTGGATTCCTCCTCTCCATTTTCAAAGTCACGCATCCAACACTGATGCATTTAAAAAACTTAAAACTCTCAAATCTCCATTTTGGCCGAAGGTTTCAGAAATAATCGTTTTCAGTGATTTAAATCTCCATTTTTATGTAAATAAAAGACAAAAGATTCATCATGGTTTTTCCAGTGTAAACATGGCATCAGTCTCTGAAACAAAAGCCTTAAATTCCTACATGAAGGAAACAAGATGCAGGTGAAATGAGCAAGAAGAAAAGACCAAAGAGGGAAAACACACACGAATGATGAATGACGTCTTTGATGAAAGGAATTAAAAAAAATACAAAGTGAAGGAAGTGAAGTCTGAGTCTAAATATACTCCAATAATTTTCTTTACAAATTTAATCAAAGTACAACACATTTTTGCTTTATTTTGCTAATTTAGCCCAGTTTATGTGAAAACACTTGCTACTGTCATCAATCACAACTGATCATATTCAAACTACGTGCTCTGATATATAGATATATGATTTATTCCTTTGTTATTTATAAGTGTAATAATTAAAAAAAAAAAAAAAGTTATTTCTTCTTTTAAATCTCTCTGTGGTGTTTGATGGATGTTTCACTTAATTGAGGAATAACAGATCTACTAAAAAGCTATAACGTTAATGATACACTATTATTGTTATTATTAATATTATTATATTATCGGTGGTGTTTGCTGTCGGTGATCAGTCTTTGAAAATAGTTTACTAAACTACAAATCTAACAATCAGCCTTTTGTGTCGTTCTTCTTTGGCAATTTGTTCCAGCATCAAGGAGCAGTGACAGCCAACCCCATCTTGCCCTGTCAAATTCTGTTCTTCAGCGAACCCGAAAGGAAGCGGCGTACAGTATTCACTATATCATCAAAATGCCAGATGTTGATTCACTGTGTCCACCATTTTCTGTCACTACTGAAGTGAAAATTGCCTTTAACTGGTGATAAAAATGAGTCATTTGTCAGTTAGCAGTTTGCACCGTGTCAGGATGAAGGGCAGGTACTTCATAGCGGCGTACTGATGGACAGAGGCAGCATACAGACGTCAAACAAATGTCAAAAAACCCAGAATTAGAAAGCTTTTCATTGACGCTGTACTGATTGTCAACCGGAGGTTTGATGTTGTGTAAGTATGAAAAAATAGAAATACAGAAAAACATGTTTTATGGTTTTTATTTATAAATATCAACCCAAGAAGTTTTCCTCGCAGACAAAAATATAAAATAGAAAAGATTCTGCCAACTGAGTTCCACTTTATTTCCAATCTGAAGAGAAAATAAAGCTTCTCAACCATGTCCAGATTTACACAAACGTCTGAATCTGTTTACATGTTTCTGGGCGTTTCCATTAGAGCAGCAGTGTGCAAATGAAAAAAAAAAAAGAAAAAGAAAAATCATTTTCCAGCTTTTAACTGAAAATGGCAATGAGCCACTTTGATGTCACAGTGAGTGTGGAGGATTGGGGTTTCTGGTGTTAAACTGACAGAGAGAAATGTGCTGCCATCACAAGCTATTATTTGGCCCGTCAATTCCCAAATGAGCAGAGAAAATACATGTGAATATAAATCTTCATGCTTGTTCTTCTGGCGGATGAAGGTGTTACAGGTCTGAACTAAGAATATATAAGACACGTCTGCTCTATATTATCTTGATTTATGTTATTTGTTGTTGATGTCATCGCTGCTTGTTGCTGAAATTTGAGAGTGAATTGGAAAACTCACAGGAGTGTGAGAGAGAGAGGAACAGCTTTTCGCAACTCCACCAAAACACAATTACACCAAAACACAATGTATAGGTTTGGTTTGCAAGACACACACACTCACTCACTCACACACACACACACTCACAAACACAGTCCACAACATCCAAACATTTTCTGCCTTTTGAAAGCACCCACATGTGAAATTACTCAGAGTAGCATGAAAGCTAAAACATTTAAATAAGTGGATAAAAAACATAGATGTGTTGGCAACAACAAATGGTGTAAGGATGTCAGAAACAGCAAACACTCACTCAGCAGCAAGAGATCGTTTCTTCTATTACAGATTTCCACTCTCACTCTCTGGACTTTCAGCTCCTAAAAACTTTTCACATGCTGTTTGTCTCACCCTGCGGCAAGAAGATGTTTGAAGACAGAACGATGTGACCAGCCACGACCGAGGTCGTTGAAAGAGGCATAATAATCAGACCCTCCGGCAACGGATTCATTTGTCCAAGTGCAACTTTTCTGCAATTTTTGACCAATCATCATCATCGTCGTCATCATTTCCAGTGAAACACTGATCCATACGTGAGTGAACTCACTTCCTTGTTTCTTTTAGAAGACGCAGGAAACATATGAGATAAAAAAAAAAAAAGTCACATTTACCTTCAACATCACTGCTAAGGACCAAGAGAAACAGTATCCAGGTAGAGTTCACAAAAGAGGAGTATATATAGGACTATTTTATATTATTGTGGAGCAACAAGAGGTTAGGGTTAGTTGTCTATTGAGAAACTTTGTCACCAAGAAACTAACCACTATGAGCGTTATAAGAAAGTTGAGTGTACAACGACTGACACTTCTCTCCCTCAATGACGCCATCTTGGCTACGTAGCAGAAGAGGGACGGCGGCGGCGGCGTAATCTCCACCTCACATGAAACATGGAGCCACACAAGCAAACATCAGCACTAGTGAGACTTTGATTATTGATTAGAATTGAAAACAAGCCGACAGATATGTTGGTGGAGACGATCACGGTCCAGATCCATGATTAACCTTCTGTCCAGTGATGATTCACCGTTAAAAAGAAGAAGTCGTCGAGATCCTCATTTCCGGGAAGTGCACAACGATTTGAGACCATGTCAAAATACAGGCACTGCAGAAGTATACAAACTATACTACATGGAAGTGTACAAACAGAAATATCTAATTTGAGACACATCATCTGACACACTGGTTTATCACTTCACTTTTAAATTACTGGTCTGGAGTCATTTGACCCCAATTTCTATTTCACCATAAGGACGAGTCAATCACCACCTCAAGAGATATGTTATGTTGGTTGAAGTAATAGTTTACAAAGTAAATGGGGCAGTCAGCCAAACATATCTAAATTGTCATTTTTTAACCACTAATAAAACTCAAAATATCACTTCACTTCAGCAGTAGCATGAATAGGGTCCCTACACATAAACTGAAGCACTGATAACTTAGTAAGTGAACCCAGAGTTTATTAAAAAACACCAACGTCTGGTTTTCAACTTCACAACTTTTCCCATTAATATGGAAAGAAATTGTAACTTTACAGTTACAAGTTACAACAAAGTTACAACAAAACACCTTAAAACACCACAACCTTCATCACGATTCTTTTCTAGAAAAGGAAATTCAGCAAATTAGCTGTCAATGATCTAAAAAATCCTAGCAAGGAATCTTAGTCTAAGAGTGATTCAGGAAGTTTCTGAGAGCAACTCTGAGCAAAGAGGAGACAGAAACTATTATGTTAGTGAGGAGGTGTGGTTGACCCTGTTGCTAGGTATGATGCAGTCTTCTAAAAGCTGTGATTGGTTGTTACAAAAGGAAAAACAAAAAACAAATGCGCTCCTAGTAATGAATGGGCAGTGAAATCAAGCGATCACAGAACTTAGACTGAATTAAGAAATGTGAAAATACACTGGAGACTCGAATGTCTTAAGTTGTATAAGTTTACTGGTAGCAGGAGAAATGGCCGTAGCGTACAGAACAATAGGATGCTGTGCAGAGCCGACACCACATCTGACGGTCTCTCAGAAAGCTGAGGTTTTTATCAGTTTCTGTTTCAAGGACAATTTGGGTTGTTTGTTACATGTCGACACAGTCAGTCTCTAAACATTATACACGGGACCTTTGTGAGTTTGTTGGAAATAGGTAGAAAAATAGATAAATAATATGATTAAATTAGTAATTGAATTATGTTCAGAATGTGACCATAGCGTTACCCTTTAACCTGCAGATGAACCATGTTGTGATTATAGTTACACAAGTCATGTCATGTGTTGTACACGTGTATCGTGTATTTTCCCTCCTTTTTGATCGAAAGATCAACTCAAGTTTCCTCAGAGGTCGTTGGTCAGAACAGCATCTAAACAGCTTAACAATAAATCACACAAACTGATTCAACAAATCACGAATATGTCAATCCTCAGAGTAACATATAGTAATGAAATGCTGCCTGTGCATTAAGACAAACCAGACAAACTGCCTCAAAAGTTTATGCAGACAGGAGTGAAAACCCAGCGGGAAAAATTCTCCTACCATCCCTCAAACTATGTTAAGGCCAGAGAGTGAGGCAGCAATTATAGGAATCTGTATAACAGCTCACCAGTTTGTCCCCTTCAACAAAATGTTATCCCTGACCTAGGAAGGGGAGGTTACGAGCACATCACTGCCATCAGACGTCTTTACCACGTCTGTCCCTCACTTCATTCGTAGTCTCAACAAGAAAAAATAACATCAAGTCATTACAACAAACCTATTTTCAGCAAAAAATGAAATGAATTGTTATGTAGCTCCAACATGTTTGAACATCCCTCTGTCACATTATTATATTGATTTGCTTATCGTTATGTTTACTCGCCACGCTGGTAATTTTACCACTTAATCTATTTGATAATAATGTTGGACGCAGATTCAGCTGCCAGCAGTTACTGTAGCTGCTGCCTCCTTGTCAAATGCATTTTGATTTGACAGAACGACCAAAACATTGAATGAAATAAGGAAAAAAAGGAGAAAGTGTTTTATTTAAATCACTGTCGTTCAATATATGGAGTATATGTTTCCTTCCTCTCCGGCTTTCCACCATCTCCTCTGTTGAAGACTCTTAGGCAGCTCTCTTAAGGCCTAAGATGCTTTATGAATAACTTTTATCTTACCAAGAGAAAATTCTAAGAAAAATCTTAGAATTCGAGGAATTCTAAGATTTTTCTTAGAATGACGTCACTAAAAGCTACTTTTAGTCTTAGGATTCTTTGTATACACGGGCCCTGAAATCCTGGAGGGACTGATTCAGTAAAAGCTACACTGACTGAGGTCTAGAGGAAGATAAAGTCTCTTCCTGTATCAATTTCACGCCTTCCTGGGTAGAATCAAACCTCTATAGGAACTTGCCTCTGCATATTGCATTTGTAATCGTATTTTAATGCAGTGCAGTATTACCAACCCATGACAACTTGGTGATTTTGTTCAGGATTCTTTGCCATGTTTTTATGCATCAGGTTGACATCACCTGCTGCTGTCAGTTAACTCACCAACACGTTACGCTCCACACACCAGCCACCCTGCCCTCACCTCCGCTGCTCTTAACCCGCATCACCTCTTTTGTCTTTGGTAATTCACCTCTTTAACTTTTTGACAGCTTGAGTCTGTGTTCAGCGCTTGAGTCACAATTACCATCAACAACACCAACACCACACTGAGGCGGGGCTGTTAACATAGAAAGGTTTTATAATGAGCCCACAGCTACTCTAAAAAAAATGGATGGACACTCAGGTAATGGTCCATGTAAAGACATTCTGCTCATATAGTTCCAGACCAGAGCTCGGAGCATTTTATTCGGGGACATTACAGCAGCTCAGATAGATACTGATATTCCTCTGAGAGGTCGTGTCCCTACTGAAGCAGCTAATCCAACCAGGGGATTATGTCTCAGCGTTACTCTTTACATCTGTGAGGGTGAGACAGAGCCAACACGACTGACATGTTTTATACCAGAAGAACTTATTTTTTAATAATACTAGAAAAGAGTCGTGTTATTTCTGGACGTACCAACATAAACCATCCGTCAAACGCTAATCAAAGTGTTTGTTAAATGATGTGAGAGAAGCTTAAAGCTGCAGCTTCATGCTCTGTGCATCAAGTCACGCATCGCGACAGTAAGTCAAGGGCAACAGAAAACACATCAAACGATAGAAATATGATGAGAATACAAAAAATACATTAAAAAAACAGTTGCAGTCAAACTGATCTCTAATTTGAGACTTATTATCACCTTATTGTTAAATGTTTCAGTCTGAACCACTGTTTAATGGCTATAAATTATCTCTACTTTATGAATTATATTCGATGTTAAAGAATCAAAACAAATTAACATGTTTCCACTAAAAAACACAAAAGCAACAATGATAAAAACAACATTAAAATCTGTCTGGAACTTGTTAGAGATCAAGTTAAAATATGGCGTCTGGGAAGTATAATATTTAATCAGATGCTAAAAGGCTGAAGACGTAATTTTTCAGTTTACATTTCAAGTCTTCAGGCTGTTAAACAAATAAACAGCTAAAAAATAACAACACAAAGGTTTCAACAAAGGTTTTAGTCCTAAACCCTAGAAGAGGTCAAAAGATTTGTGCCTGAAGACCTGAGGGGGTGAACTAGATTGTATCTTTTGATGATAACAGAAAAATAATTTAGAGGAAATATCATGAAATGTTTTGAAAACAAAACAAAACAATGAAGAGGCAACCGATGTATGACTGGTCTTCCACAAACCTATATCACAACCTGCCTGAGTGTTTGATAAATGTAGATTCTTTATCTATAATTTGGAGACAACATCAACAGAAGATGTGAGATGTTTCAATCCAAAAGACGACCAAAACACTATTTACTCCAACTTCACTTTATTCTCTAAGTGCAGAAAAACGCTGTTATTCAAACACGCTGGATCCACTCAAAGTGTTGCCGTGTCACTGTGCAACATTCACTCTGGACAAACACCTCGTGCACTATAATTTCAGCCACTGTGGTGCTTCATTTATTTTTGCTAAGTGCAAATGGAAGTTGCTGTTCAGGTGGAGTGTATATACATTGGAGTTACAAAAATCTGACACGATGACACAGAGACGACGGAGACACAAGGAAATGAATTTCAATCATCGACTGAACCTGTGAAATAAAAGAGTCTAGAGGAGGTAAAAGGTTCAATAAGGTTTAATTTACAAACTCATTATCCTGTACAATTTTCTGTCAGATACAAAAGTGTGAAAATCCATTTCAGCATTTCTTTGTTTAACTGTCTGAATTGAAATTTTAATACCCCTGTGTAATGTTTCTGTGAAGGTCAGCACTGCTGAAAAAAAATAAAAAAACTTTGTTCAAAAGAGAAAAGACACAGAATAAAAATAACAAGCCGACAGTGAAACTAAACCTTTTAATGATCGAATCCATTTCAGGTTTTTTTTTTTTTTTGCAGCACATCACATAAAACTGTGTGTTCAGGTGGAGAATATGAACCTGTTCAACACTGAGAGAGAGAGAAAAAAAAAAAAATTCACGATAAAGAAACAGAGATATCAGAGAAACTGTGACCCTTCACTCTCTCAAGCAGAAAGTTAAGACAGAACATGACATTTAATTATCTGGTCTGTGTCTTTATTCTAACGATCAGGTTAAAATCACTGTGACTGTGACTGTGATTTTTATTCTTTTATTAATCTGCATGTATTTTAACAGGATTATACATCTGTACAACTGTTAGAACAAAATATGAGCTATTTTATTTAATATCAGATAAATCTTCCCCTTCAAATGCATGATTCTTGTGTTTATAGTTTAGTTTTATTCTTTCTGTACATTTACACGACGTGAAATAACTTGTAGCTTCGTCTTTATCTTTGTTTGTTGTTTGGAACTAAAAAAATGACAGACCCTGCTATCAGATTTTTATATATTTTAATCATTTTTAACCAGCAAAAGTGCTGCAATATAAATAATTAAATCTCATTTATATTCTGTTTGTTTAGATTAGTTTAGTTTGTAGTAGTAGTTTGTGGCAGGTAGTATTTTCTCTTTGTTCACTGAACGGCTACGAGAGAAATCTTTTAAAATGATTTTGATGATAAATCTGATCATGTTTTGTAGGTAAGAAACACATAAGATCTTCAGAAAAAGAAACTCACTTCTATAGAAAGTGTATTTGAACATTGTGTCAGTTTATTTTTTGCTACTGTCAGTGTCATGGATGTAAATATGTGTGTGTGTAAATGTATTCATAATAAAAACAAATGCAGTCACCAAAATTATTTTGACAGCGCAGCAGCACCAACAAAATATGAACAGCACATTATTTTTTTGCTACAGGTAAGCAAAAGGTATAGTCCAGCTATTTGTCTGTACTGATTTGAACACGATGTACGGTGTGTGTGTGTGTGTGTGTGTGTGTGTGTGTGTGTGTGTGTGTGTGTGTGTGTGTGTGTGTGTGTGTGTGTGTGTGTGTGTGTGTGTGTGTGTGTGTGTGTGTGTGTGTGTGTGTGTGTGTGTGTGTGTGTGTGTATCTCCTCCAGGATGGATTTCTTGCATTTCACGCAGTCGCTGCTTGGATTCATTTCTGCAGGGAAAGTCTTGGCATCTACTTCGTTTCCTGCCTGCAGGAACCATATTTTCTTGTCACTGCTTCTGCAGGTACGGTTATGCTCTAAAGCCCGGGAAGTTTTCTTTCATAATATCGTCCAAAAACAACCATGTGTGTGTTAGATTATTGTGTTTCTTTTGTTTGTTTCATAAGACTAAAAGGAAAAGATGAAGCTTGGGATCAATCTCACTTCAAAAGGCTCGGATGTGAACAAAACGTTAGATCGTTAAATTTAGAGACATTGAACTCTAAATGGAGTCAAACTGACCTCAGAGATGATGATGATGATGAGGCCTGGGTATTGATTTCTACAGACAATGCAATCATTGTTGCATTGTTTGCAATCAAGTAACGTTAACATCACACAGGTTGTTCTTCAGGTTTTTTTTTTTGGATCCACCAGAGTCGATGCAACAGTTCAGTGACATGTGATTTCTGAACTGAACTACACACAAACACGTTCACGTAGCAGAAATGCCTCAGGGTTTGTAGCCTCAGGGTTTGGACCCAGGGGCCACAACAACACACCTTAATTTCCAGAAAGACGACTCTGACTCTTGCAGGCAGCAATGGTTGTGTCAATCACTGTGGCCAGACTAATCAACCCCACCGAGCAGAAGACTCTCAGCAAGAGAGTCTCTGATTTATAGCTTCCCTTTGTGCAGTTAAAGGGAAAGAACAAAGGGAAACTTAACTTTTATGAGAGATTATTCTAGTTCTAGTAAAAGCTTTAACGTTGCCTGAAAGCTGCTTGAAACACCTACACCACATTTGACCAAGTTCTGATCAAAAACAGATACAATTAAGACTTAAATCTGAAGTTAAAGGTTGTTCCAGAGAAGCTAAAGTTTCATATAAACCTTTATTCTATTTATGACAGAACACACAAGACAGGATACAATGTTTTTTTTTTTTTTTTTTAACATCAGACGAGATCTGCATCAAAAACCAATATGCTTGTTCTGTCAGACTTGTCAACTCTCCACCACTTCATCCCAGAGAAAATAAAGACGCAAGTTTAGGACGTGGTCTGTCATCTTTTGTTTTCATATTGTTCAGACTTGTACATAAAGTGCATCCTCAAGAGGAATCAACAATATTTCACTTATTTTATTTTGAAGATGCAAAATATAGTTTTCGGTCTGAGAAGTGTCACAGCTTCAGGTGGAAATACCAACACAGTCATCTCAAACACTTTTTCCATGAAATTTTAGTATTGACTCTGAAGTTTCCATCTACATGAATAGATTTTATTTTGTAGTCATCGTGAAGAGATGACTTTAAATAAGGAAGAAGAAAATTTTTAGTTCACTAGTTCACCATGAAAGAATAACTTTCAAACCTTGAAATTTCCACAAACCTTAGTTTTACATTCAGATGTTGCCAACACACTGCGTCCTCCTATGAATGCAAACCTAGTATGCAGTAAGTGTTCATACGTTGATGTTAGCCTTCATGTCGCCTTTAGTCAAACCTTATCGATCTTTCTCCGCTACGAACACACTCAGACTTAACTACAACTGCTAAAACCTTAAATACTGACCCAAAAGTCAGCCCTTTCACCACTTAGAGTGACAGTTTTCGTCCCCAGAAAATTTAACGGCAATAATAAAATATCCTGGAGCAAAATGAGAGAGAGAAAAACAATAACCCGTCAGTCTGAAACTGTCACAAAACAGAAACACACACACACACACACACACACACACACACCCACAGTAACTTTAAACACAAACTTTGACCACATGACCTTCAGCCTCATGTCACTAAAAGACGTATGTACTACTTTACTGTGTTATTACTACACAGTTTCTGCTCTCAATGTGTTATTTTATACCATTTCATACTGTTCAGCGTCTGGTATGTAGTGTTTATGTTCTATTTCTTACAGAGAAGAAAAAATCTATGTGTTCAAATTGTGAAAAAACAACCTGGTAGAACGGCTGCTGTCAGGGCAGATTTGTATCAAGGTCTCTGGTCTCTCTCTCTGAAGAACTGGAAACTGTTTTCTCATCTGTAACTCTGTTAAATAACTGCTCTACTCCCTGTACACTTCTTTATCTTTTGGCTCGATGTTACTTGGTTTGCATTAAGCAAAGACATCATCACTCACTGTGTTAGCAACGATTTTTACTGGTAAACTGTGTCTGTGATTTCTCTGTATTTGTGAATGTTTAATGGTAAATTTCCACCTGCTGCTGTGTTATGAATGTAGTGTAGTAATGAGTTAAATGTATGTCGACATGGGTCCATGTAGACTGCTTCAATTCATTACTCTAAATGTAATGCAGTAACACTATCTAATCAGTTTTGATGAGATATTTGTCTCATTTATTTGCTGAATTAAGCCTTTTATGCTTCACTCCGATTCAAATTAAAATGTTAGATAGTTTTCTTTAAGTGTGTAGCATCTTTATGATGCAGCATCATCTTCCAGCTCCTCCTTATCAAAACAAAACCTACCTAAAGGCTCATTTAAGATCCATTCATCTCTGTTGTCAGGAACATGTCCAAGACTACTCGAGATTACCAGATTGGTTAAGGTTTGAAT
The DNA here is from genome assembly GCA_016801845.1 of Polydactylus sextarius. NCBI lineage: Eukaryota > Metazoa > Chordata > Actinopteri > Polynemidae > Polydactylus > Polydactylus sextarius. The sequence goes on along the minus strand of CM028930.1, from coordinate 23,993,684 downwards.
GAAGAGTTGCATCTGAGTAAAAAAAAAACATTTTATTTGTATGTGCAATAAACAAGAGGAGGAAGTGAGATGTGACAGTGGTGAGGCAGCGTATATGTGTATATACAGTATATGTATGAAACCTCCTGGGGTTCAGACACTGATTGTGATGGAGCTGTAAGATGAAGTCAATCCTGAAGATTTGGGTGTGATGAGGAGTGAACCTGGCACTGGATATGAAAACTGGGGGAGAGGAGAGTTACACAATACACACTGGAACAACAACTGACAGCAGAGTAGGAGACGAGGAGAGAACCGGTTGATGATTTGACAGCAGCGGTGACAGCAACAATGAACGGCTGATTGAGTGCGGTGACTTGAAGTGTGAGGAGAGAGATGGAGAGAGACGACTGTGAATGAATAACGCATTGAGATAAGAGCGTACACTAAACTCTACGCTACTACGACCCTGTGACCACGCTGAAGTGGTTCTTCTATCAGAAAAACATAAATCATCAAAAACAGTCAAGTAACAATGTAACATGAAGATCAATCTTTCAACTGTTCACGGTGTCAAGTTACAGGACTGAAATTAAATTGCACCACATGTATCACGTCTTTATCTTTCTTGATTCATGACGTGTTTTACTATGTAACACACTGTTTGGACAAAGCACATACAACAGCGACTGCCCTCCAAGATGATTGTGTGTTGCTGGTGTGAAGTGACTGCATTATATTTTCTTGTGGTGCGAAGGTTTCTAGTCATCTTCTTGGGAAATGAAAATGTGCAATTTACAGTGTGAGTACAGAGACACACTGATACATCTGAGACATACTACATACTGCATAATGAGACATTTTACCACCAAAAAATGGTTTTGACGATTTCTTTTTTCATTTTTTGACCTAAAAGTTCCTATTTGGTAGCTCTTACTGAAATTCATCATTTTCTGCAGCAATCACCAACTTTCTTACACCTCTCTAGGTTTCCTGTTCAGCTTCCTTCATTCTTTCACTTTGTTCCATGAACCCAACCATGCTTTTATCAAATCTCACTACAGCAAGATAATCACAACTACAGAGATCCATTTCACGGTGAACACTTCAATAATCTGATTTAGATACGAAACAAAAAGCTACTCACTCGCTTCACTTCCTCAACCAACGTGTAGCTTGCAACTAAAAACACAATACAAGTCACAGATGTGAATCAACACATGAAATGTGAATATAATATGGCTGAATTTTGACGAGTCTGCTTGTAGTCGACAGTAGTTGAAGTCACCTGAAGTTAAGTGGCTCAACTTGTTTCCACCTGCAACAGGTGACTTGTTACAGTGACTGGTCAGAGTAATTTGAACCCAGGGTCTATTTCTCCACAATATGAGCCAAACATCCACTCAAGAGATATTTTACGTTGGTTGAAGAAATGTTTTTTTGTTTGACCGTCTTTTGTTTTCACAGTCAAATAGTTAACAATGAAAGTAAATCAGTCAGCCAAACATATCTAAATTGCTAATTTTTTTTTTGCCACAAACGGCCTTCATGTTGTTCCAGATCAGCAGATTCATTATTTTCTTTGCTCTACACGTAAATATTGAAAATGATGAATCTGCTGATGTGGAACACTCTTTATCACCAGTTGTTATAAAACCAGACGTTGGGTAAGTCTTGTAAAACAGTGTTTTTAATAAACTCTGGGTTCACTTACTAAGTTATCAGTACTTCAGTTTATGTGTAGGGACCCTATTCATGCTACTGCTGAAGTGAAGTGATATTTTGAGCTTTATTAGTGGTTAAAAAATAACAATTTAGATACGTTTGGCTGACTGCCCCATTTACTTTCATTGTTAACTATTTGGCTGTGAAAAGACGGTCAAACTGGATATTACTTCAACCAACGTAAAATATCTCGAGGGGGAGTTTGACTCGTATTCATGGTGAAATGGATCCTGGATTCAAAAAATTTCCTATAGTTCAACCAACTTTATGTTGCCTTTGTATAAAAGCAGTGTTGGACTAAACTATGTTACTGCAGCTGCTTTGAGGAAATATTTTCCTTTTTAGATTATTACACACCCACCTACAGGTCTCTTATTAAAAACATGTTTCTCTCTGACTGGTACAATCACCTGGTCCATTCCTCAGCAGCTGTTGCCATAGCAACTCAAATCCTACTACAAACCCTACACATGTTGTAGAGGACATGATACATATGATAAGGTAGATGGCATCAGCAGAGGTTAGAGAGTTGTCAGGATAGATGGAATAAGTATGAGATTTGTGGGATATGGGATACTGATAACTCTGAGGATTCGTTCCAGGTTATACCCATTAAATGTCCAAATAAGTTAATTTCTTATTATCCTAGGCCTAAGCTTCAAAAATGCATTTGCAAATTCAAAATAGTAATTCAAAGACAGACAACAGACTGGTTGGTCAGTTTCATCTTTTAGCAAGATAACTACAAAAAATTATAATATTCTTAAATAATCATTATCATTTATTTCTTCCGTGCTCTGACTTCAGAGCGCATTGAGACACTTGTGGGAATCAACTTATGCAAATATGACTCAAACCTGAATATGATATCAATGTAGAAAAATGTAACCCACTGTCTTCAAGGTTCCCGATGCACACGAACAAATGGCTATTCAGAAACTAATGGTTATTCATAGACATTAGTTGGACACAACCTATCATATATACATTCATCTTCATGTGAACAAACAGCAGCATCGAGGCTTCCGTCATCCAGGATGTTTGTTTTTTTTGCTGCCACCACTTCAACCTTCAATGACCTTCATCTGCCAGAGACACATAAAGTTACATTCAGCCTCTGTTTTTCACTGTAAGTCAGCTGGAAGAGAAAATGGCTGCTCCTCATATTATTAGACATCTTCTGCACTTCACAACTGCAAATGACCCCCTCTAGAAAACAGTGGTGTTTGTCCTGTGGTGCCTTTAAAGTGAAGTCTACCCTCACGGTCCTCACAGAGGTGTGATGAAGGTGTGAACTCTCTGTACTCTGAGTGCACCTTGTTACAAACACGCGCTAACTAAATGCATATGAACATTCACGATATTTTAATTCTGCTTATTTTATTCGCAAATAAACACAGTCGAAATGACTAATGTTTGTTAATCTCTGGGGGAGTTAATACTTAATCTGCAGCCATTTTAAATAAAATAATCAAATCTTACCTGTTTACAAATATAAACTTGTTACTAATTATTTGTATGAGCTCAATTTACTAACAGTGTGAGGTGCTGTATGTGTTGGTGGTACAACTAATAATAACAACAACATAATTAAACCTTCATCTAAAAATACTGCAGAGTATTTAACAATGGAGTATTTGCCACGCTGCAGGCGAAACCAGCATCCCTGTCGCTGTGCACAGCAGCTTCACAGACAAAAACAAAACAGCAGCACAACAGCAAGTGTGTAAATTTAAATTACATGCACGGGAAACATACGGGCATCCTGCAGGAAGTGTGTTTGTAGAGTAGAGTGTCACAGATCGACAAACAGAAGAGGTTTGATGGTTGCATTGCGGTGTCCGTGCTGCACAGCTGTTAGCGAAGCTGCAGAACGTCTGGTATAACACACCTCATTACAAACTGAATGTTACGATAAATAGGCCACAAACTGTTAAGCTGGAACCTTATGTTCTCTACTCTACATCTGCACAAGTGAATGTAAATTAAACAGTGTTTGTTTACATGGGAAACTCTTCAGATGAACTTTAAATAACACATCAGAAAAAGGGCAACGTTTCAATTCCTTCCAGCCACGTCTCCATATGCTCTGCATACATCACTGATTTCCTGAGTGCTGATGTATTTATCTCCTGTCCCACTGCAATCAACATGTCTTGTTGTTGCATGAACGTAAAGACACTTTTAAATGCACAAAACTGTTCAGAATCCATTCTTACACAGAGGTGCAGTAGCAACTGTATACATTGTGTCAAACTGGAGTGTTTTAGATCAGCTCTTTAAACAGGAAGTGTTTGCTGAGCTCCAGCTCTGGCTCCGTCTCCTGCTATCCCTCTGTGTATCTGTCTGGGCTGATAAGAAGCATCAGCAGATGGGTGTCTTATGATCTATGATAGCATATAATTCCAGCAGCGCCCACTTCACACAGGTGTGTTTAAGCATCAGAAGAACTGTTGAAATTCATCTCAGAGATCTTTACTTTTCATTCAGAAACAGAAACTCAGCGGTGGTTGTCTGTAACTTGCCCTGGAGCTAAACTTTCTATCTGTGACAGGCCTAATCATCTCAATTCCCTCAGACTGTCAGTATCGCGATCACACTTATATGCCTGAAGGCGCTGGTTTGTTATTTACTGAGCTATTTCTGTCACACACATGCATCATGACTAACTGATGAAATAAGTCTAATGCATAAAACATTCACAGCAAAATGCCATCATTGTGTGATGTGGTGATGTGCTGACAGATTGAATCACAGATTGGAAATTTTATATTAATTTCTCAGAGAGAGAGAGAGAGAGAGAGAGAGAGAGAGAGAGAGAGAGAGAGAGAGAGAGCTGCCCTGGAGGTCTAAGAGTCTAATTGACTTTTCTCATTATCTCTGTCAGACGAGGGGCTGTGTCTAAAATGCTGAAAGCTGCAAATCAAGTGCAAGTTTTTTTTAATACAAGATGACAAGATGTGTGGTTCATTTGAAGATTCTCAAAACTTAAGTTAGAGTTAAAGGATAAGGTGTACATGTTTACCTCCTGTAGACTATATTCATCACCTCCACCTCCTAACTCAGTAGATGCCTGGTGTTGTCTTGATGGTCTGGAGTAATTTGAGACCAGGGTCTATTTCACAACGAAGTCGAACAACCCCTCAAGAGATATGTTACACTGGTGGTAAAATTGCTCTCCTCGATCTTCTCAGACACATCAGCCGGTTGTTCAGGAAAATGATGAATCTGTTGATGTGGAACACCCTTCATGACCAGTTTCTATGAAAACAAGATGTTGGGTAAGTCCTGTAAGACAGTCTTTTTTTAAAGCATTTTTTTGCCTTTAAACAGAGACAGTGTAGAGAGACAGGAAACAGGGAGGAGAGTTGGGGAAAGGACATGCAGGGAAGGTCGACTTGGTCGGGACTCAAACCGGCGAACAACTGCACAGCATATAAGCCAATGTGGTGCGCCACTGGGCCAGCCAGGCAGCCTGTAAAACAGTGTTTTTAATAAACTCTGGGTTCACTTACTAAGTTATCAGTACTTCAGTTTATGTGTAGGGACCCTATTCATGCTACTGCTGAAGTGAAGTGATATTTTGAGCTTTATTAGTGGTTAAAAAATGACAATTTAGATACGTTTGGCTGACTGACCCATTTACTTTCATTGTTAACTAACCTTGAGTTCATGCTACTTCAGAACATTACTCTAAAGATCATCACTGATGTTATGAGATGTCTCCTTGGAAACGAGGAGTTTTAGTCACAGATTTGTATGTTTGGATCAGGTCACATGATCTTTATCAGCAGATGCACTTTGTCCATAGTAAAATAATTGAGATTCATCATTTTAAATATTGAAAAATCACACATTTCTCTGAGATTATCAGGTTGATTTGATGTTAAACCACTGATAAAAAGTCAAATGTCATGTATTCAAAACACCTGAAGGAGTGACTAAATAAATTTAACAAAGGGTTAACAAGATACATAAGTAACAACATGAATGCAAATTAAGTCACAACAGAAGTTTAGTTGCGATGGAAGTGAATGAGTCTGTTGATATCATTGGTCTTTGTGGCAGTGAGAGCAGATTTACTAGTGTGAAGTTTTTATCTTAAACTTCTTTGTAACTTGTAATTGTGACTCGTGTTGACCCCTCCAGGCCACCGTACAAACTGGAGCGACTATAGACGTGTTACTGAGTAACGTACATCTGCGATCAAAAGCTCTAAAACCGAAAGTGTTTTCTCAGCAGATGCACAATAAAAAGCTCGAAGAGACAAGACAAAACAAACTTGACAAAATGTTTTAGTTGACAAAAGAGTGAAGTTATACGTTTGCACAGAAGATATCTCGTTGAATTCTCTTTGTTGTTTTATTCAAACTACAAATTGCAAACTGCTGCTGTCGTCTGCAGGGTTATTATGTGATGTAATGACCTATTTTCAGTTTTCATAGAACTAATAATTTTATGTGAATATCTTATCTCACTGTGTGTGTGTTTGGTTCTGGTCTGATGCAGTCGTTTGTAAAACTTTGCCCTGGGAACCGACGTTAGATAAGGTCCAGAGTCTGGGATGAAAATGCCACAGCCTTATCGTTGCTTTTTACATAAGCATTATGGAAGGACGGCACTTTGCTGTCCAATTACTGTAGTGAGTGATGACATGTTGGCCTCTCTCTGCAGGTCTGTCGTCCCCGCTGCTTTCATCAAACACACAGGACCCATGAAATGTCTTCTATTAAAATACTATGTACCTGGGGCACCCGGGTAATGTTATACACTCCATTACACTGTTAAAGATCATGACTTAGGATAAAAATACTACCCATAAGTAATACTATTAAAATTTACTTTCATTTATTACTGTTGAATGGTTTAACCTGTAAAACTACATGACTTTTATAACCTTGTTATATATTTTTTATGTTAAATATCTTGTCTGGCTGTAAAAAGGACAATATCTTCCGCTGAAGTGTTGAAAGTGGTTTAAAATGGAAACACTCAAGTTAAGTAGGTGGTTACAATAACAAGCTCTTGTTAAGGTTGTGAACATCTGTGGTCAAAGACACAAAGTCAAAGACATGTTCTTGAATCGTTCCGTCGTCTGTGAATTTTGCTGCTCATTAACAACATAACACACTTGTCCTTTATACCTCTGATGTTCAAGACTCATTGTGAGTCGCAGCATTTGCTTTGAAACAGGAGGAAGTATTAGAGTTTTTCCTCAAGAGAACTAAGACTTTAAACTCGACTTGTCTTGAATTCATCAGTTTGTTCACACTTCGCTCAATATACACGAGAGATGGAGAGAGTGACTGCACCTTATCTGAGTAATTATAAAATATGCACGGAGCGAGTTACAACTCCACATGTTAAGAACATCCACAGTGAGTGTGTTTGTTAATGAGAAGTAGGAATCTTGATGAAGGTGATATTTAATCTACATTTACATTTAAATGGGTTCATTTGGCACAAATGCAAATGTACACGCTTCAGTACATTAAATGCACAGTAAATATGAGTCGGGCATGTGAAAGTGAGGACTCACCTGCTCTGGGAACAGTCGGAAGCTCAGTTCACCACAGGGTTGTTGGGATGATGAATATGACGTCCCTCAGAGTAAGGCAGAGGACAAAGAGGAACAAAAGTCTGCAAGATTGAGTTAAAGAAGATGGAAAATGGAACAATTAGCAACTTGAATTTGATTCAGGAGGCAGTGGAGACGACAGTGGAGATCACAGAGCAGCGAAGCGACATGTGGCCTTTTAAAGAGATTGAAAATCAGATGCACTGCTGCGTTCAGGACCATCTGGGAGATCCAGAAGGACATTGTAGTCAAGACAGGAAATAGAAATAATTATAATCTGCACAAAGAGTTCAGTGGTTTACTGAGCAGACGCTTTCACATGGTTGTGATCATAAATATTAACCCAAATTCAGCCGATCGCTGCAAAATCTGTGCAATCTTTCCACAATTTCAGACTAATCATAATTTTTTTCCAGTGAAACATTGATCCATTCATGAGTAAACTCACTTCCTTGTTTCTTTTGTAAGATGCAGGAAATGTGAAATAAAAAAGCCTCATTTACTTTCAACATCACTGCTAAAGACCAAGAGAAACAGCATCCGGGCATAGTTCATGAAAGAAAGAGGTGGAAAAGTATTTTATATTGTTGTGGAGCAACAAGAGGAAATCGTCTATTGAGAAACAGCCTTTAGAGTTATATCGTTATTGTCGTTTGTTTCCTTTAAAAGGGGAAAAAAATCCCAACTTCAACTTGCATCTGCAACTATATTGCAAAACAAAACACCACAAATGTTGTTGAAATCTTTTTAGAAAAAAACTGCTGCAAATTAAAACATAAGAATTAACTTTACTTTCTGGCCTAAATCAGCGTCGCAAGTTGAAGCTGAAAGTATTTAATTTCGTTCATCATATTGTAACAAAGCAATGATGTGGTCATTGGCTTTTATGTCACTATTGTTTGTAATTATTTTCACTTATACAAATGGTCCTAAATATCCTCTGGTCATGCAAAAAAAATATAGAAATATATACATGTATATATATGACTAAATGAATTCATTGCATGCGGTGACTTCCCACTTTAAAGGCCTAATTTAAAAACGTTTCCTTCGGTTAAGAGTCTCAGCGAGGGGTTGGGTTCTGGTCTTATCTGACAAATTAAGAAAAGAGAGCATGAGATGAGGGGAGAGAAATATGACCATGAACGTTTTAATGAAACCCGGGCTACAGGTGCCGTTTCCACTGAGACGTACTCGGCAGCAGATTTAGCCACAGCTTGAGGTCCCAACTCGGCTGCAGAAGAATGGTTGTGAAGTTGCCATGAAATAAATGAAGGAGAACAAAGCTGCAGCCTCACTGTGGTAAAATGAAGTGCTGTGTATTAGTCTGCTACAAGTGCTTTAAAACCGCTAATGTCATCATATTGTGAATAATAAAAAAAAAAAAAAGCTTGGAGGTAATTTTGAGGGCAGGAAATTGACTTTTTAATTATAATTCTGAGCGGTAATTTCTTTAATCCTTTAAACATCACCTTTTTTTTTTTTTAAATGTTCCCAAAGGTGACCTCCAAAAATAAAAAAAAACTAGCCCTGCTGTGATGCGCTTACACAGTCCAGAGCAGAACTGACTGACCTCGCATGCACAATGAGTTTCAAACGTCTCATCGTCCAGAAGATGATGAGCCAATCACAGCTTTAGTCATCGTCGTTTCAAAAGAAGAGAAGATGATGCAAGAAAGAAGAAGAAACACAATGAAGCAGGAATGTGAAGAACGTGCAATAAAAACTAAAGTTCCAAGCAGCGAAGCAGTGCGTTGATTACATGTCCTGTTATATTTAGGATATCAAACACATTAATTCACCTCCTCTGTTAGTTTTGGTTTTGTTGACACATTTTTTGTGGTGAACATGACTTTCAACAATCTGTGTTTTCACTTATCGCCTCTAGTGGGAGCCAGAGACATGAATCCTAAAGGATACTATCACTTTTCTTTGTACAAAGCTCACGGGCTCATATCTCATCTCTGTGGGTATATGACACCTTGGGGGAAATCAGGTTACAGTATCTTAATTGCTTCCATGAGTTGTGTGTTCAGTCTAACCTGATGCAGCTGCAGCATCTGACTGTGTTGATAAGCGGTTAAATCAGAACGTCATCCACATCCATGACGACTAAACTGCTGTCGTTCTCCTTCACCTCCGGCTGCGTCTCTGCACCGAACCATCAAGACACAGACCTGATATACAACAACACTGTTTCTAAACAGACTTGGATAATGGTCAGTCTGTCCTTTAATGATGAATCAATAAAGAAAAAAAGCCTGATAAAGTCATAACAATTACTTTCTGACAGTGAATCATCATCTAGTCACTACAGGTTGTTTAATAGAACTTCTGAGATGAAAAATCATCACTTTTATGCGACTCATAAATGGCAAAAACATTTTCTGACTGAAATGATTTGATTTTCTTGGTCACAGATTATTGTGACATCAAAAGACATGTTTGTGACACTTTTTGAATGTGACATCTCAGGATCTTTACGATCAAATTTTGCGCAAACAAATTGTCAGATACTGTTATTCTTATGAAAACATTATTTCAGGAGTATTTTTCATTACATTTGGTACAAATGTTTACTGGATTGTGAAGATAAACTGATTGGATTTTGTTGGTCAAACGAATGTTTTTGTTACTTTGTCACAAATAAAATGTGGCAAAGATGAAATAATCTTTTTTAGTTTCATTACATCTTCTAAAAACTTTCACTTGGTCAAAGATGAAGGTGACTGACTCAAAAATCTTGTTTTGCTTTTGGTCAAAACCAAATATTAACATCTTTTATATCCTTCTCAAATTTTACATCAACATTTCATTAAAACACTGAAATTACCTCAAATTGACAAAGCGTCAGATTTCTTTTCTTTCCGTTCTTAAATATGATGCAAGTGACAGAACCTTTAAAATTAAACATTTCTCCTAATCTGCATTTCTATTGCATCAGTCATGTAATTCTCTTCTCTCCAGTTTGTGTACAGAGTGCAGGCTGGTTGAGGGAGATGTAGCTTTACACAGCGAAGCCTTTCATACTAATGAAGCTCCCGTCCTTTCATCTCTCACAACCACTCCATCAAAATCAAACCTTTGCTCTTACGTGTGCTTTAATCTGCGTATGGAGACATTTTGTCGCAGGCAGACGTACGTTTGGAGACAGAGGAAAACGTATAAAGTTCCACCCGCCCTGAGCTCAGAATTTCATGCTTTAAGCTTCACTGTCACGTTGCTGGATTTCTGAATCTGCACTTGACTTTTTTATCCAATATGAGACAGTAATCTGTAAGAAGGCGTGACAGATGTGAAGGAATGACTCCGAACATGTTTATGTTCAGTATAAATTATCTGAAGGTTCATGTAGAAATGATATAAAACATGTTGTAGCTGTGACTAAAACTGAACACAATCTTAATAACAACACAAAGGGGCAACATAGGGTGAAAACATTACAACTATGTATATATAGTACAATATTAGAGGTATTTTCTTAAATATAAACATATATGTGAAGATGAAAAAACCTTGTAAAAATTATAATATATACAACTAAAAAAATTACCACAAAATGTAAAATTTCAACTGTAAGAACTCTGCACTGTTCACCAGCTTCTTCTCCTGGACGGCCCAGGAGAAGAAGCTGCTGGTCAGTCTGGTGGTTGTGGGACTTGATTGACCTGTAGCGTCTCCCAGAGGGCAACAGGTCAAACAGGGGGTGGGCGGGGTGTGAGGGGTCTGCTGCGATGGCCTTCGTTTTCCTGAGGCAGCAGGATGTGGAGGTCTGTTCCAGGGTGGGCAACCCAATGATTTTATTGGGCAGTGTTTATGACCCTCAGCTCCGCCTTCCTGTCTTCAGCTGTGGAGCTTGTGACCACACAGCCAGACAGCAGGTGAGCACACTCTCCACAGAGGAGTGATAGAAGGCAACAGCAGCTTCCTGTACAGGCCGTTCTTCCCGAGGACGCACAGGAAGTGTAGCCGCTGCTGAGCCTTCTTCTCTAAGGCCCTGACGTTGACAGTCCAGTAGTGGTCGGCAGAGATGAGGGCCCAGAAACCTCAAAGTGGTGACAGTTTCCACCCGTTCTCCATTTATGAGGAGGGGGGTGTGGTCTGGTCTGTGCTTCCTGAAGTCCATAAATAGTTCTTTAGTCTTAAGGACGTTCAGGATCACGTTGTTTTCTTGGCACCAGAGGGACAGTTCGTCTACCTCGGTCCTGTACGCTGTCCAACCACGGTGGTGTCATCCGCATGTTTTATAATGCGGTTGGTTGGGTTGGTCGGAGAGCAGTCGTGGTCGTACAGTAGGGGGCTCAGAACGCAGCCTTGAGTCAAAAGTTTTTGATGCGGATGCAGGTGGGGAGGGGATCTGTAATTGCATCAGTTTGGTAAAGAGAACGTCTGGGATGATGCAGCTCTTCTTGTTCTGTCAGATCAGATCCTCATTTATTATTTACTGTACGATATGAAGACATCTGCTTCATCTCATTCATCAGTTGTTCAAATAAACATCAGCTGTCATTCCACACCTGTCCACCAGCTGTCACTGCTGAGGATTTTTACATCTGCTCATTACCTCAACCCTGTCCTATATAAGGAGAGACAGCTATCACTCACTTCCTGCCAGGTTGTCTTCCAGCCGTCACTCAGTTACCTGCCACCTGGAGACGCCTGCCTGGTCTGACTCTCGGTGCAGGTTGTGTGATGATGAGACCATCTAAAGACTATTTTTAGTCCAATAAGACATTTTATTAACTTAATTATTATTATATGCAGAAGACAGAAAGATCAAAAAACAAAACTATTTTTTAACATTTCTGCTTCTGTGTGTGAAGTTCTTAGTGCTGATATTTATTAATTTGACCTGTGATTTCTCAAAACATTAGAGCAGTTGTTTGACTTGTGTTCAAGATGGAAAAGGTGAAAATTAAAGAGTTAAAGAGCGGGAGAAGATCACACATGAATCAAACATGAAGATGTTCCTCATGTGTGATTGTCAGGTTCTTTCTAATGTGTTAAAAATAGGCACATTTGGAAAAAAAACACATAATATTCTACAAAATGTTCTGTATTAAAGAAATAGTTTGATCTTTAAGGTTCTGTTTGTTTGTTTATGATCGATCCATCCTCAGTTTCAGTCCAATCAGCAATAACATTATAACCTCCGGCTTAATAATGTGCACATCCTTCTCTCCTGATGCCAAAACATCCTCGACCCTTTGAACCATTGATTCAATCAGACCTCTGAAAGCTGTCGTTATGTTCCTCAGTTGATCCTCAGACCAGAGCGTCAGGAGCATCGTAAAGCTCCAGTCTGCAGCTGGTTAGCATAGCTTAGCATGAAGACTGGAAACAGATGGAAAAAGCTAGCCTAGCTCTGTCTAGAGGAAAAAGCCCTAAAGCTCATCATGTCTTGGGGCGAGTTCAGGAGCACAATGTTCTGCTACGGTTTCCTGATTAAATTATGTGTTTAGTTGCAACGTCGTGCAACGATTTGCAACAGTCTATCGAGGTGGTTTTGTCAGCTACGTGTATAAAGACCCTGCTCATTTAAAAAGCCGTTGTAAAGCTGGCGTCATGCAACACGGCGTTCACCTCTGTTTCTGTTGTATTTAATGTTTTGCTACATATCGTACATCTTGAAGGCAGCCTTGTAATTTATGGTCTTTCAAATTCAAATGAAAACCTTTTTCTGAATATGTGTCTACAAATGTTGTTCAAAAATATTTAGTCCACTATGTACAGACAGTTTAAAAGAATCTAAGTAGTGTTTTGAAAATGTTAAAAACACAGTGTTCATGTTTGTACCTTCATGTTTATTCTCTGGTTCCTAATTTGAAACATCTGATCCTCTTGCATCACACGTACAAACACTACACACTCTTAATCGTGTGTATGTGGCGAAGAAGATGCTTTTAACAAGCTGACAAGGCATTTCAGTGTCGCTGTTCATATCTGAGATCAACATCATGAAAGGGATTCTCTCTCCTTGTGTCATAATCCTGTTTAAGAGCATAACAACATTATGACAAATGTTCTTTCCAGTCTAAAGATCTTCACTGAGACGTCGCGGAGTGAAGCCAACGCTGATCTGCTTTTAACGACAGACGCTTTTAATTTCATGCCTCACTCTCCACCGGCTCAAACACACCTTGCATGCTGTTTGTAGACTGAACCATAAGCCGTTACATGTAATGAGTAAAGTTCCTGGCTTTCCTGGCCTTGATCATGTGTTGTGCTCGATACAGTTAGAAAACAACAGATTAATTTCTCCAATTAATAAGGATTTTAAAAGTCAGGTGTAATTTCCACTTTTCTTGCTTTTTCACTTTAGCTTCAAGTTTCAATGACGTACAGAAACATTTGAGATTTAATATGTTTCTCACACACGATGCTCAAAACCTCTTAATGGCTTCATTTGGATTCTGGATTAACTTTGATGAATGAAAGTGAAGATAACAGCTCGGAGTTCAGCCCTTGTCTGCAAAAATTCAGCTCGTCAAATGAAAAGCTTGGCATATCTGTGAACCTGTCAGCTCACATCATCTTGTGTGTGTTAGAAACAAAAGTGGAGTTGAGGTTGCTGCTGCTTTTAGTTAGTGTTTGATTAGTTTTAAAGCAGATTGTGTTTTCAGAGGTTTGGAGCGCAGCTGTCTGCCAACATCACTGAAACTGCTGATGTATGAAAGCAAGAACAGGTTTCAGCTAAAGTGAAAATTAAAATCTCATGAACATGAATTAATTCACAGCATCAGCGGCATAAATAGAACGGAAACGTCGTCAACTTTGCTAGTTTTTTTTTTCAACATATTTCAGTTCATCTCTTTTTCTTTTAAACCAACTACATCTGATGGACGAGTGGAGATAAAACTAGAAAGACATGACGTGTAGATACATTGGTTCAAGACCACAGGACTTTAAACTAATGGTTTCCTTTAGAAAAGCAGCAGGATCTCTCTCTCTCACAAAATGTCATTTTATCAACACACATAAATCATAGATAATAAAAGTGTAACAACGTTAACTACTACAACATTTCTATAAATTTTGGAGGAGTTGGGAAATTTCAGTTGCTGCGGCTTCACCCTCCACCACCACCACCACTGACATATATATATATATATATATATATTTTTTGGATTTTACCAAACCACCACCACAACTATCCTAACTATCCTAACTAATCCTTCTCATTATTTCGAAAGTGCCACAATTTCTTTAGCCCTTTGCGCTTCTTTTTAGGCTTGGTTTCATCATTGGCCTGAATTACAGAATTGGCCTTCAGGGACCTCTGGCTCTTCCAGGAGCCTCCGGGATCTCTCTCTTTCCCTGAAGTCATACACCTGCTGGGCACTGGTGCCCTCACCTGGCTCGTCATGCTGTCTGGCTGAGGCCTGTGGCGACTCTGCATCTTTGGACCCCGTGGTTTGGAGTTCCTGGGGACTGTACTCGCACTTTCTGGCCCTGTTCTGACAGCCTTGAGTTCCTTCACCTAGTGTTTTTAAATAAAATAGAAGAGCATTGTGTTTCTGCTGGAGAGTACGGTACCCTCTTTCATGTTGTTCCTTAGCTTTCTTGAGCTCTCTGTCTTTGTGGAGAAGTTCATGCTCTCTGGCCAGGGCCTCCTGAGCTCTTGCAGCTTTGGACTCTGCAGGTTGAATCTTCTTGACAGTCTCTACATGCTGTGTGGTTAGGGTCTTCTCAGCTTGTGAGGCTTTCAGTTCTATGGCCTGAAGTTTCTTCTTGTTCTCCTCATACTCTCTGGCTGGGTCATTATGAGCTTCTGTGAATCTTCTCTCTAAGTCTCGGAGGTTCTTGTGATATACATCACATTCTCTGGCCAGAGTTTTCTCTGCCATCAAAATTGAGATTTGTAACCTCCTATCATGCTCCTCATTATATTTTTTCCTTATATTATTAAATTGATCATGGTGAATGATCTGTGACTGATCAAAAAGTATACAACCGAGCAAAACAGTTGAATGCCACATCAACACAGGAGGATTTTGTCTCCATTCGACAGCTGGAATGATGTCTCTAGGTGAAAGTATGCCAGAGCTGTAGATGTTTGAATGTTTATGTGTTTTTTCACCTTCTCCCATTACAAATGAATGGGAAAATGTTGGTGAATTTTTCACGATATTGTCACGAAAAATTTATATTCTGTAAAGAAAAGTAATAGCACACCGAGTCCGATCGAGCCACACGTTTTGGTGTATTTCTTGTCTGTGTGCAAAGAGGCCTAATTGAGTTATTAAAATTCCAAAATCGTACAGAAGATGAAAAATAAGAAGAAAACGCGATGAAGAACAATAGTTTGCAATGCGAAGCACTGCATCACTAATAAATATTTGAATATATATTTGCAGCCAAATGTCATCACTTTGTGATAAAACCTGAACCTGTCGTTCATTGTGTCTGGATCTGCTCAATAAACTAAACTTGATGCTGCATCATCACGTATAGGAACCAAATTTTTATATATTTAATTTTATAAAACACCAAAAACTTCTTACTGTGTAAGATTTACCCCCATCTAGTGGTGAGGTTGAATACTACAACCAGCTGAATAGTCTCTTTAGCCCGTTTGCATATTTCCTTCTACGGTGGTACCACGACACCTCGTCTCTCTCTGTCACTCTCTCACTTGTTTTGCACTAAATACAAACATGTTTAACATTTAATGTGAAAAACTAGCGAGTAGCCATAGACGGATTAACACAATTAACGGTCGTGGTAATTTTAAACACAGGAGTATGTCATTTCTGTCTCTACACGGTCGCCACTGCGCAAAGTCTTCTCCAGCACATCCCAAGGATTCTCAGTGGGGTTCAGGTCTGGACTCTGTGGCTGATCCATGTGTAAAAATGATGTCTCATGCTCCCTGAACCAGTCTGTCACAACTTGAGCCCGACGAATCGTGTCATTGTTATCTTGGAACATGCCCGCGCCATCGGGGAAGAAAAAATAACCTGGTCAGTATATTCAGGTAGTCAGCTGACCTCGTTCTTTAGGTAAATGATGTTGATGAACCCAGACCTGACCAACTGCAGCAGCCCCAGATCATAGCACTGCTCCCACAGGCTGGTACAGGATCACTAGGCATCATGGATGCATCACTTCATCAGGTGGTGACCCAGGCAGTGTATACCGATGGTTTCTCACAGAGCTCTCTGGTAGACTACCTCTGGTCTGATTTCCCTCTGGGAGTCTGAGTCGGTCGCTGCCACTGAACCGGAGCCGTATTTACCAGGTGTTGAGCTCATCAGCTCCATGTTTATATATAGATGGAAAATTCAGAGTCTAACAGGACATTTCAACTTGTTGATGGAGGCAATTACTAATTAATAAGATCGTGGGAAAAAAAGGAGTTTTGTTAATAGACGACCTGAAAAATGACACATTGAGGCTTTAAAGATTTCTTGGACTTTTGTGAATTAAATATGTCTCTGGGGTTAAACAACCTACAAACAAATCCCTCATTTGTGTTCCTGTTTAATAATTCACATCTTTTGTCAAGACTGAGGCCTAAACAGTGGTTATCAACTTATTTTTTTTTTCAACTATTTGAGCTTTGATTGTATTAAAAAGGTCAGTCTCATGCAAAACCGAGCAACAGCATCATGTCAGTTCGAGACATGATTATTATTTCTTTTAATAATCAACTGTTTATTTGATTAAACATGAATCAAACATCACGTCACATCCTCCTGCTCCTATAGGATTTCATTAATTAGTAGCTCACTGTAAATTTATTTAGACAACACCACTGCCAACATCATGATCCGTCTGTATTCTCCCTCACGGACCTGAAGCATCCATCACAGCCGTAATGTTACAACACAGGCCGAGCTCAGCGCGGAGACGACTGATCTGAAGCCGAATCCAGTGAGTAATATTTACATTTCTCTCAGTTCACAAACATGAAACATCTACATTTAAAAGCTGTTTTTCTAGGAGCAGAAGATCATAGATAATGTGTCAGTACCACAGATGTTTTGACAGCTGGATGTGCGTCACCGACACTTTCAAAAAAAAAAAAAAAATACTGACAAGTGGCAACAATATAAGTATTTTTTTTAATATATGAACGTTGCAAAAAGACAAATGTCAAGTGTTGACGCACATAAACACACACTCACTAACACACAACCACCATTTTACTTTGGTATAAATAGAAATGTGCAGCATCTGTCATGTGTGACAGTGTCTCAAACAGCTGTGAGCTTGTGAATATCGTGTGAGAAACCTGAAAAAAACAAAACCGAACTTGTCGGTTTCTGTGAGACGCTATCACCCAGAGGATAAAGGTTTAGGGTTTTTTTTTTTCTAAAAACCACATCGTTTTGTAAGTGAACTTGAGAACATAATCATCACTAGATGTTTCTTTGGAGTGGATTAAAGCTTTGAGATGGCGGTGAGCAAGGAGCCGGCCAGGACGACGCAGGAGGCCACAAAGAAGATCGAGCAGTTGACTAACCCCTGAGGGAAAAAGGTGTTTGACATCAACACTGAAATGATCCGTTTCTAAAAATAATCAAAGCTTCTTAAAAGAAACAGTTTGATGTTTTTTTTCCAGTTTGTGTTGGAGCCTCTGTGATTTAAAAAACCAAAGACTGACAGCACTGAGATTATTATTATTACTATAACATGATCAGTGATCCTTACCTTAATCTCCCTGAACACCAAGGATCCCCACAGCGCCGCTACCAGACCGTATCCCTGGTGAGGAGAGTTAAAAAAAAAAAACAAGTTGTTTATTGACCACAGATCACTGATCCAAGTTATTTACCTCCAAGTCTGTTTCTGCTTTGGAGAGTTTTGAAGGTCTCGCCAAAGAGGTTTTTATTTATTTATTTACTACTTTAAAAAAAAGAAAAAAAAAAGAAAAGAAAGTAAATTACACACTGAGTCACCATCTCAAAGGACCAAAGATGAGTCAGAGTGTGACTTCAAGTGTGTCACTGACTCATCTCACTTCTAGAAAGGAAAAAAAAAAAAAAAAACAAACTGTGTTTTTATTTCTATTATGTCACACAGACAGACTGTATAGTCTAACGTTTAACTAGAAAACAGACACATCCTAAAGCAAACGTTTAACAAGTTTATGTTGCTGAAGCTGGATGAAGGTAGTTTTTCACTCAGCTACACATAAATGTCACTAATGGTTCATGTGAAATGTCTCAACAGCTACTGACATTAAAAACTGAGCTCCTGAGATCACTGATAGTTTTAATGACCCTGTTGCCCTTTTTCTCCTTAAACACTCTCCTCCATGAAAACCTGTATTAAAACTATATTGTTGCTCAATTCCTCTGGTCTCCAGAGGATTAATCCTAATGTTTTGTGATTACTTGACATTTACTTTGCACCAGCATCAGGACAAAAACTGAACTCAAAAACTAGAACTGAACTGAACTAAAAAAAATTGAATAAATAAATCTAATGTGCAGATGTGGCCTTTACCAAGCGTTGGTGCTCTTCTGGGAACTGAACCTTTTTCTTCCCTGACTCAACTCATATACAGAAAAACTTTCCTGGTATTATCGACCACTTGAAACACTAAACACAACAAATCACATCCACATTGCACTTATTCTATAAATAGAGCACTTGTCTAACGCAGAAACATAATGATTCAGGTTCTATTCAGCAGCTATAGACATTTAATACCATGAGTTACCAGTAGCTGCTTCCAAATAAATCATTCATTCATAATATTGTGAATCCAAGCCTATAATGTCACAATTAATTGTTGTGTGAAAAACGGATCTGATGTGGTTCTGTGACCTCCTCTGGTTTTATGACCCGGGTGAAAACTACCCAGAATGCCAAGCAGTGAAGGTCAGAGCTCTACAGAAGCAAGTGTGAACATAAAGAGGACTGAGACCCAGTCACAGCTGAAGTGGACCCGGTCCTCTCTCACAATGTGAACTCAAACAGAACTGACTCTGTTTTCTGTTGGTCTGCTTTTTGGTCCACTTTTACATCAGACACTCTGCCTGTTTTAACACCGAGCCACGTGAGCATCTTCAAATCCGAGAGATGCTGCAAAGACGGTTTTTATTTCCATTACTGCTCAACTGTCACGTCGCGATTTACTTACAGCAGTGACAATAGGGAAGGTGATAACTGCACTCAGATAGTTATTGGCCAGGAACCAGCAGTAGGTTGCTAATGCCCACATCAGTCCAGACAATAGACCTGAGAAGGAAAAAGAATTTAGAGCATGGACGATATGACAGCGATGACAGATACATTTGTCTTCATATGCTCATAATTACTGGTACATAAAAGTGTAGCCCACACGCAAACACATCATCCCTCATTTCAGTTTCATTATGTCTCATTTACTGTACAGCAGCTGTACAGTAAATAAGGACATGCCAACACATATGGTCAGGTCCAGTTTGGACACCCACAGTCCACCAGGCTGGAAACCAGATGACAGATATAAACTCATAAATTACATCAAAGTGCCTGTTTTTTTTGGCCAGAACGAACACGCTTTTCCCTCCTGATCCAACACATCTGACTGTTCCCATTCATTCCTCTGTAACAGCTGATGTTTCCCGTCTCGTGAGATCCTGATGCTATTATTAGAGTGTGTGGTTGCCCCCCGGATTCACTGGCAGCTCAGCGCTTCACAGAAATAAATCAGCTGGTGGAAAAAAAAAAATGGTGTCATACCCAGGAAGCCTCAGTTTTTTTAGTTTCTCTGTCTGAACAGCTCTGTTACAAGACCAGATGCCAATTTGGGAGCAGCAGGCTTGTGGGTTTTTTCTGGCACTAATGGTTCAAAGTGGAACGAACGAGTGGCTGTCGACCTTTCTGAACCGCTCAGATGAAGAAACCACAGCTTCGACATGAACTTCAGTTACATGTTTTCCTTCTGAGACCGTTTCATTGAAACCATCAGGTCTGAGATAATGGAAGACATTCAAAATAAAAATATGTCATTTCTAGCAGCAACCTGCAGACAGTCTCAGTCCAAAATTAAATAAAATACAGAGAATTAAAATTTTTACTGAAGTTACTAAATAAACGTACTTATAGATGGAATTCGCAGTAATATTGCAACCACTGAGACTTATTTTACAGACACTATAAGGGGTCTACAGGATGAAATAATGACTCAAACGACCACATATCTTGAGTTTGTTGTGTGAAACTGTTACCTGGCAGGATGGCTCTGGCGTAAACCCTGGGTCTGTTGTTCATTGCAGCACAGTAGATGGCAAAGTAGACTGTGCTTGCCAGGAAAATGCCCGAGCACTGAGCATAAACGTAGTCCAGGTCTGTGAAGGAGGTTGACACAAGAGTGGACAGTTTTACATCATCTGAGTTCGTCTCTCTCCGGGTTTGAGCTAAGATCAATTTTACAGCGAGTCTGTCAACACAGTCAAAGTCAAAGATGCACTTAAAGCATGACAGAAGAGCAGCAAGACGTTTTATTGTCAAATTCTTCACTACCCCACTCAGTGACTTTAGAAAGTCGCTCAGGAAGCTGGATATTAAAAATAGTCCCCTAGAGGCTGCAGGATTATTTATAGACCAACACAAGGGAAGATCCTGCAGACTGTGACAGTGTTTTAATTATTCTTTAAAAGCATTTTTTTTTTGTTTTTTTTTTGGATCTATACCATAGACGCTGGCTCCGTGGAACATGCTGTCCTTGCATGACGAATGGCTCTTGATGTAGAGGATCGGAGCGAAGGCTGAACCGTACAACAGACCCGACACCACGGCGAGGAGGCAGCCTCTGACAGAGAGAAGGACGACTCATTTCAAAATGTCCACTGATACATTGTCCAATTTCTAAAGTTAATAAAACTGATAAGAAAGTGATTATCTGGTAAACGGAGGGTTGTGCAACACATCCACACCTATTTATAACATTTCAAATTAAAAGTCTTATCACTAAGTTCAGGTTTGGCAGCGTATTTTTTAAATTATTAAATGTTTTTTTGGCAGTTTAGTTGCTTCATTTATTTTGTGATGAGGTGTTGCAACACATTTTCTTCGAGTTTAACATTTTTTTTGTAGAAAGTTGATAAGAAAAGTATGGATGTGTCACTGTTTCTCACATGAAAGAGATAATTAATGTTACATTTAAAACCAAAGAGGCCAGTAGCTATAAACTGAATACTTCAGGTCTGTGTTTAGAGCCTGAGGCTTCATATAAAATATTTAAAATTCATTCTTGATGAACATGCATATTGATTGTTTAATCACAACACAGTGTGTGCTGAATGCTAATGAGGTGAGCTCACATAAAGCGCCTGGTCTTTGGGCCGACGACGTCGATCCAGAACTCAGAGGAGCTCGGCCCGAAACTGCCTGAGTTTGTTCTCTGGAGAGAAACAGCATCACGATAACAATAAAAACCATCTGTCACTACAGCTTCATCGATTTTGGGAAAAGAAAAAGACGAGAATCGACGATCCTTCACATCTTCTGAGAGAATGTCAGTAATATTTAAAAAAAAAAAAACCTTGACTCAACGTACACACCCTGTCAATAAGTAACGGGATCGATTCAGAGTTGGGATGCAGCTCCACGTCCGCTTTCACAAATAAAAAGATCAGCCCACTGGAACGGACACAAAGTTCATATATGTCATCCAGATCAAATCAAAGCACAAAAAAACACAACTGTTAAACACATTTACCTCAACAGACACAAACCAGCTCCACAGTAATTTAATATCGGCCTGGAAACGTCCTGAGCTGTGATCCCAAACCAGCCGAATCTGTGGAAGACGATCGGGTTTATTTATATATATATATATGCTAACAATCTCAAAGTGCCTGTCAG
The DNA here is from genome assembly GCA_016801845.1 of Polydactylus sextarius. Taxonomy (NCBI): domain Eukaryota; kingdom Metazoa; phylum Chordata; class Actinopteri; family Polynemidae; genus Polydactylus; species Polydactylus sextarius. The sequence continues at coordinate 23,971,597 of CM028930.1, read as the reverse complement.
AGTTACAGTTAATGTAAAAAATAAAAGTGACATTATTTTCCTCTGACTCACCTTGAAGTGGCCCAACCCGTCAACAGACTTGCGGATCCCCAAATTAAAATCCCAAGACCGAGGCCGATGGCTTTAACGATTGGAACAACGGTTATATTTCCTGTAGATGACAACATGGAAGAAGAATTTAAACAACACGTTCATTTTATAGTGTTTACGTCTCAAACAAAAATGACTGTTTTCAGTTTCTGTATCAGTAGTAGAGACATGAAATGCATGAAGTTCTGGATGTTTTAGATCATAAAAAGCAGATTTGTTTACTCCAGATGTCCACAGTATTATAGGCTTTAATGCAACATGAGAAGCGTGGTTGTGTCTGGTTTGTTGTGTGTTTACTGAAGCTTCTTCTCCTCCAGCAGGATGTTTGCCTAATGAAGGTGCTGATAGTTGAAATGCTGCCTTAATAAACATTTGGGAGCTTCCCGTAACATCCTTTGTGTATCGTCCACTCTCAGCTGAGGAGAACGGAGAAAATACAGCACGACAGCTCAGCTTGTTAAAAACTGGATAGTTAATTTATGCCAAAATAATAATAGTGCCACTTCAACAGTAGCACAAACAAGGTGCACTTTTATAGCAGAAGGACATGATGTGAAAGTGGGACACTGAAGTCAGCGTCCTCAAAGTTTATCTCATCTCCCACAGAGGTGTAGTAATGAGCATTTTAAGATAGGCGGTAACAGATGGACTCTTTAAGTTGGCTGCTTTTCATCCATCTGCTTCTTCATCACCACAAACACCCAACTGGACCTGAGCCTGAGAGACCTGAGTGAGCTCAACCAACAAGACAACATGAAGAACAACTTGAGCTGCATTTTGCTTTTATGTTACGTGCAGAGATGGACAGTAATGAAGTACGTTTACTGGAGTAATGTACTTAAAGTCATGGTCTGGATTTAAACCCAGGGTCGTCTACTTCACCAGGAATAGGAGTCAAACATCCCCTCAGGAGATATTTTACGTTGGTGGGAGGATTTTCAAAAGGTGATGAGCGGTGTTATAGATCAGCAGATTCATAATTCTCCTGAACAACAGGTTGATGTCTCCGTGAAGGAAGATGATGAATCTGCTGATCAGAAACATCCTTCATCACCGGCTGTTACGAAGACGTTAGGTAAGTCTTGTTATACAGTGTTTTTAATAAACTCTGGGTTCACTTACTAAGTTATCAGTACTTTGGCTGACTGCCCCATTTACTTTCATTGTTAACTATTTGGTTGTGAAAACAAAAGATGGTTAAACTGGATATTACTTCAACCAATGTAACTCATGTTCATGGTAAAATAGACAATGGGTTCATGTTACTATGGACCGTCACTTTAAGTCCATACATGTGTTCACACCCTGTCAGAGCCAACAAACAACTGGTTTTATTTGTCAGTTGTTGTTTTATTCTGTAACATTCTAACAATTCATTATTAGACACTAGATGTTGGAAGTGTTGTGACAATAATGTAACAATTTAAGTGTACGACTTTTACTTGTATCAGAGTAAAATCTGACCAGTTTATCTGGACTTTGACTTGAGTACTTAAGTTGCGGACTTGGTCCTATAGTTACCTGTAGCCCAGATCACACCTCCAAGCATCGCAAACGGGTGAAATTTAGGCGACTGAAGCATCAAGTCTCCAACCATAGCTACGCCCCATATCGCTGCACAGTTTATCCACTGGAAAAACATCCCTGCAAACACAACACAGGCACATTTTTTATGTAGGCCACCAGAGTTTTAACAGCACTTGTGGATATTTCCACTTAAAAAAAGTAGAGTTAATAATTTAATACCATCAAGGAAGCTGTATGTGTGTGTGTGTGTGTGTGTGTGTGTGTGCTCTCACCATCTCCCGTTTCTATCCTTTTCACAGGAACAAAATTGCTTCCATACAACAACACTGCGACAACATTTGCAGCGATTCCATAGGCGAAATGAGTCATATTAGTGGAGTTCATGTTGAAATCAGATTCCTCCTCTTCAGCTGCAGCATTTTCATCGCCTCTGGCGCCTGGAGGGAATAATAATAATAATAATTATAATAAAGAAAAACAAAACATCCAGGATGATCGATTCCAGAGGATACACACACACACACTCTCTCACATTCACTCCATTCATTCATAAAATCACAGAGATAAATGATATTTACGCACCTTGCTCATCGACCTGTTCACCGCTGTGACATCTCATCACCAATAATGTAGCGATGAATAGAAGCGACGGAGCTCGTTTTACCGGGAGCATTTTAAAAAAAAGTAAATATTTCAGGCCACAATGTTAAAATCTGCTGAGGCCGTGTGTTTGAGTGTGTGAGCTGCAGACGAGGAGTCACACAGGTGCTGCCAATTATTGGATCGAGGCGAGCTCTCATATTGATAACACGTGCAATTAAAGTTTTTTGTTTTTTGATTTAATGCGAAATAAAAAATGACAGAATGAATAAATAACTAGTTTCGCCAGCGCCTGTAGGCGACTATTAGATATAATTAGTGATGAGTTGAGCAGGTTAATGAAGCTGCTCAGCTGAACGGCACTTAGGTCACGTGACCCACAATCAGCTGACTGTTTACAATAAAATGTATATTCATATATATATATATGTGTGTGTGTGTGTATATATATGTATATATACACACACACATATGTTACATATATAACATATGTGTGTGTATATATCTATGTATGTGTATATATATATATATATATATATATATATACACACATACATATATATATGATAGATTTATGAATGCATGTAACTAAGTCAGCAGAGAGATAATAGCACAAGGAGACTGTGATCATAATTGGATATAAAAACTGAAGCCTCTGTTGGTTTTTATTAGAAAAATAATCCACAGGCTGTGAAATGTGTGATTATAAACGCAACATTTCAGTCAGATAAGCCCATCAGGCACAAACTGAGCCTCCACTTCCTCCTCCGCTTTGGCAGCAGAATCATTTGACATTATCTTCTCTAGAAACTAACGAGCCTTATAACAACTCCAGCACTTATGTACAGTTTATTAATCTCTTAATATGCGGAGATAATGTCTATTATTTTAACATTATCACATATTCTTTCACTTAAACTCGCTCAGACCTGGTTCTCAGCTCCTGGAAAACCCGGACTGAGTTATCAAACCTACAGGACACCAGGTCAAGACTTATCTATCAGGCGTTTTGAAGGTGGCAGCTCTTATCTGAACATCAGTTCTGTTCAGCCCATAACACAATAGAGCTAAAAATATAAACCTGCTCTTATTCAGGTCAGGAAATCCTGTAAAAAAAAAAAAAACACTCAGGACTCAGGCTGTATTTCCTCAACACCAGAGGAAATATTTGTTTCCTGATGTCAACTGTCCAACTGGTAACTATCTCCATCATGTGATCAATCCGCTCCCTGATAATTAATTAGAGAAACGGACCAGCAGATGTCGCCTAAAACGCACATATATATCCTTCAGTTTAACTTCTGACCTCATCTCTGTTTAACCTCTGAATTTATAGTTTTATAAAAATAATTATCCTATAATAAAATCTGCAACATCCTTATTAAGATTCGTGTGCGTAAAACGATTATTTTTACGGCACTTTTGGTGATATCCCGGATGATTTTAGGAGTTTATTTTGTGCTCAAATTGTGTAACTTCTCTTTAGTTGCTACTTTTTTATAACCTGGAGTTTTTTTAGTGGAGTTTTCAGGCGGTGTAAACACAAATCCCACGCATTTTCACATCGTGTTCATCGGATTTTCAGTGACACGGTGTGAACTGGATTATACAACTCATCCATACACTGTGACCCTTATGTTTTTTAAACTTCAAACTCAGTTTGTATTTGGAAAAAAAAGACCAAAATAAACTTGAAAAGTTCAAGTGACTTCATGTGGTTTTTCTTCTGCTGGTCTCTGTGCCCTGTTTGGCCACAAATCCTCCCTTCCCAAAATGAGTTTCGGAAGTTGTGCGCTCCTCCCTGGTCTCAGTTTGGCGCAAAAAGACACTCAACCATGATAATAACATAAGTTCTAATGGGGAAGTCTCGCTTTCACTGGCTGTGCTTCCCTTTTTTAAGACTGACAAGCAGCTTTCGGAGGTGCCCTCTCTCCAAAAGGAGTTTGATCATTGCGACCGTATGTGTTGTCTATTTGTTTTTTGTGGTTTCACATGTTGGACACTCGCAGCAGCATCGAGACAGAAAGTCTGAGAAAGAAAAGTACCGGCACACCCGTGGACTCTATAATGTGGACTCTAACGGAGCCCATCCGGACTCAGCGGACCTGCACACCGCTGCAGACTCTTCTGTGGTCCCGACCCGGTCCAACGTGGTTTACATAACGCTCAAGTTTAAGCGGCTGAAACCAGCAAATATTCGGGGAACAATCAGACCAAAACTGAGGAGGAAAGTGAGAAGAACTAAAGTAGCTAATTCTGCTTTTACGCAGGACAAATTGGACACTTTGGAGCGGGACGCGGGCCAAATCCAGCACAAGTTTGCACCCAAGACTTCCTGGAAAGAAACCAGGGACGTTGATTATAAATCTCTAGACATAAACCAGGGGTCTCACACAGATCTAGCCGCAGACTCTCACATTAGTTCAATCCGGATCTACAGCCAAAAGGCACCGCCATGGTTCAGTCCACAGGACGTGAGAGCCATGCGCTTTCTGGCCGACGCCAAAGTTTTACGCATCAGAGAAGTTTCTTCTCCATCACTTCTGATATTTGAGGGTGAGACGGGACTTTCAGCGACCAACCACAGCCACACAGAGCGGAGCCATGTGTGCTCAGGACAGTGTGGAGTCATCAAAAGTCCCGTGGACACCACCGAGGTGTTTGCTTTTCATCTGGACAGAGTTCTGGGTCTGAACAGGACTTTACCGGCTGTGAGCAGGAAATTCAGATTTGTGCATGGTAGGTCAGCAATCAGCAGGGTAGAGCATCTGATTGAAATACTTTTAACAACATAGCTGATTAATTCTAATGTTTAATTACAAGCAGAAATGATTATTAAATATAATGATGAGGAGTAGAGGAGAGGAGGAGGGGCTGGTGTTGTGGAGGTTGGAGGATGATAAATGACACTTTCTAGGTTGATTGGTTGGAGTGAAACGTCTTTGTACTCAGGATTCTGCATCATCAGCATCTCAACAATGTAATCAGTGTTATGGTGAAACAGAATGAATCCATGAATAATTCTGCCACTGATTAAGTGAATCTGTGCAGCTCTGTCACAATTTTCTGTGGTTTTTTTTTTTTTTTTTTTTTGGATGAAAAACCACAACAGTTCCCAGCATAATGAATTAAGTATGGAAATTATCTGGAACCCACAAACAAATCATGTGGAGTAAGTAGCTTTTTGTATCTGTACAGTCTCATTCAAGGTTAAAAAAATATCTTAAGTGTATCTGACTGGGTTGTAGGATTAAGAGAAAGTTTCTTTTTTTCTTATTTTCTTGTAGAAATTTGTCTTTAAAGGTCAAATTAAATAAGAAAATCATGTTTAAATGTTTTAAAACAGATTCCCAAGAGAGGGCTTACAATATTTAAATTCATAAATTCAAGTTTTTTTTTTTTTAAACTTTCAGAAGTGGTGAAACAAAAAAGAGGAGCCTCCATCCACTTTCTCCTCCACTGTGATCTCATCTCATCTCTGACGAACATCAAAAACATTTTTCCTCAGAACAGAGCACATCAGATTTCTTAGTGTTTGATTTGTTAGTGCTTTGATTTGAAACAAACTCTGAGCAAAATGAAAGAATCAAATATTTATAAATAAACTACTACTGAATCATAAAAGGAATATTAGTGCAGTTCTCTCCGTGTCCCTGCAGCATTTGTATTGTTGCATAAGTTGCGTAACTAAAAATGAGCATGAAATTCCATTAACAGCTCCGTGGACATCTTTCTGCTGACTTCATTTGCTCAGTTACCCAAAGTAGATCGTGTTCAGGCTGCTGGCGTCTATGTGTTAAACTGAATAAATTCCAATGAGGGCGCCGCTGATGAAGTGTACGAAGTGCTCGCTGAGCTTTTCCTGGATAAATATAGGATTAAACCTCCATGAGACTGAACAGTTGTTGAAACCTGACCATGTAATCCGTCTATCCTCCTTCTTTTAGATGGACAGCCCTGCCCCGTGGTGTCATGGGATGCTTCTCTGTACCCAGAAGGCCTTGCTGCAGGCTCGGCCTCCGTGAGGTTAACGTGGGGCGACTACCAGAGTTCACTGAAACAAAGATGTTGGCATAAAAACATCAGCCCGAAGTCAGACTCTGGCTGCACTACTATTCATCACTATGAGTGGAGCAAACTGGCTCTGTTTGACTTCCTGCTCCAGGTAAAAAAAGAAATATATATATATATATATATATATATATATTATATATATATATAATATATATATATATATAAGAAAAACTATATAAGAAAAATCTGAATGCTTGAATATGAAAAAAAAAAACCATCTGCAACTTGTGCTCTTGTAGTTTTGCCTTTTTTTGTGCAGTTAATAGTCTCCTCATCCTTTTCTAAATTCCAGGAGTGTGTCGTGACTTTTGCAACCGTCTTGTAGTCGACATCAGCGATATGCTCCCACAGCTGTTACTGCAGAAAAAATAGGTTAAATGTCCTCAGAGGTTTTGTCTTTTGGCTGAACTAATGCCTTGTTTCCTGTGTGGGAGGCCGTGCTAACCCACACTGAGGCAGAGAGGACACGTCCTCCTGAGAATTTTATCAGTTCATTACTTGGATATGAAGCAGGCAAAAAGCTACAGAGTAACAGTAACACATTTTTTAAAATTTTAATCTTAATAATACTTTTGGACTGAACAAGTAAATTGGCTGTTGAGGTCATTAAACCACAGCTTTGATTGTTCATCTCCTGTTGGCTCCTTATTTCAGGTTTTCATACAAATAAATGAATGAATATGAAATGAGAAATATAGAAATCATCTCTTCAAATACAAACATTGTGAAAATGAATATAAAACAGATATTATATTGATGTATTTGTCACTGAATAGTAAACAAATCACATATACTCATATCTCAGAAAGACAGTAGCAGCTTGTGAGCATAAATATTTGTCGATGCACAAACTGGCTCTGATGATTATCTCAACAACACACATATTTGATGTGACTTCGTGGGCTAGTTTCCTTCAAAAGACTCATTTTGAATGCAACATAAAGCATGAGATTTATTTTGAATACATTTAGAATATGGAGCTATTGATGAATGAAAGTTTACTCTGTTCTAAGTCTGGTTTGTCTGAGTCAAGCTGCTTGATCACTAACTCATCTTCTATCATCTTACAAATGTATTTTTTAACACAATCTCTCCACTGTTGGACACTTGATGAGATCACATGAGGTCTAACGTTAGTAGTGGACTAATCAGTGAGCTAGCAGCAGAACATGGACATGGAGCAGACTTATTCCTGCCTCTATTCGACTGTTAGCGCCGCTTGAAGTTCTGATTACTGACGACACGTTGATGCGATAAATCTACTGACTAATGCAGTCGTTGACCTGTCGTGACCAATAACTAAACTGAGAATAAATCACTAAAAAAAACCATAAAAAATTCTATTTCAAAGAGTCAAAATAGTAGAAAGGTGGATGATTTTTTAGAACTGCAGAAAGATCTACTGTGACTCCATCTTTTGGTTAGTTAGAGTCCTTTTAGTCTGAAATTGTTCATTTCCATTAGTTTAGATGAATAGACATTTGAGACATTGGATGCTGGTTGTCTTGACTGACAGGAAATATCCCAGATCCTCATAAATCAGTCAATCTATCACCAGGTCTCTTCTTAATAAACTTGGCCTTGAGTGGAAACTAACTCTCGACTCAAACATCCCACCTCACACCTCAGGTGTTCACGTCCACTGTCTCAAACCTCCACTAATCAAATCCTTTAACATGTCAAGAAGATGAATAGATGAAAGCCAACGGCAGGATTTGGTGCTGCATTCCTGGTGGAGGAGGGAGGTGTTTTATGTTTTATGAGCGCTGGTGATGTCTGGCAGGCGTAAGAGACACGATGGTGCAATCATATGTCTTAGCAGTCCTACATATTGCAGAATCTGCAACTTAAGAAGAAAGTTGGCTTCTACCAGGGTCATCAATCATCCAGAAATCCATAAATGCCTCTTGCAACTTTAATTGTGTTCTCACATCAGCTTCAAATATTTTGAGACGAAACTGTGAATGTTTCTTTGTCAGATTCACAACCGTCTGGATCAGAGCTGCTGTGGCTTCAGGCCGAGGCAGGAGGACGTATGCGTTCAGCTCAGTCACCGCGCCGAGTGCCAGGACCGGGACCGAGTTCAGCTGGCGAACATCGTCCACAGGGGTCACGACCCCAGACACCTGGTGTTCACAGACAACAAGGGCTTCTTCGACCGCAACGAGGACAACCTAGACTTCAGGCTGCTGGAGGGAATCAAAGAGTGAGTTTGGATCAAAACACTGAGGCGGATAAAACATCGACTGTGTGATAAGTTCAGATCATTTCACTTTAATTGCAGTTAAATTAATCGAGGGAATAGGTTTGGTTTTAATTAGGCCTCATTCGTGAAAAATTCATATGCACAGATGTCTAATTAATGAGCAAAATAAAAATTTAGACCAGATTCAAGAACATTAACTATTCTTATTTTCTGAAGTAACAAGTGTTTTGTCATTGAGCACACATCACACCATGCACGCAACAGAATCTGACCTCTGCATTTAACCCAACCCACCCAACTTGTTTTAATTACTAAAGTAGCAGGCACACAGAGAACTACAACTGATTTCACTGTAGAAGTGTTGAGATTTAAGAAAACTGTTAAACGTGTTAAGGCTGAGTTATTCTTCTCCGACAAGGCAGCTGTAAACTCTAGTCGGGGGCGATACGTTTCTTTCCGTTACGATTATCAACTATCGGTGACTGTTAATTTACCGGCCGGTCTTGTTCCTCCAAACACAACGAACAACAGAGACTGAGAGAAGACGTTTGTTGAAACTGAAACTGATCGACATTGAACAACAAATCGTTTTGTTGCAAATGAGACGAGAACAAAAGAGAAAATGTGTGGTGATGTTGTTGTTGTTGTTGTTGAAGGAATACAAGTTGGCAAAGTGAGACTGCGGAAATGAGGTAATTCTATCGGACCAATCAGAGCCCTGCGGTCTCTCTGTGCTCTCAGTCATTTTGATGGATAGTTAAAAAAGTGGGGAGGTGGACGTCAGCTCATGGAGAGGAGACTGGACAAGCTACACGACGACGCAGACGACTTTGTCTGTCTGTGTATTTATGGATACGGACGAGCATAAATCAGGCTTTAGTTTTGTTGATAGTTCTTGTATCACACGTGATTGATGAGTTTGAGTCTTGAGGATGTTTTTTATAACTTTTTTTCCTTCTGCAACAAGGTTGAAATGTACCAGAATGCAGAGCTTTGTGTTTGCATCTTGAATCTTTGCCAAAACCTTTTTCAGTTAAACTTTAACGCACATTAACCCGCCAGCTAAAACACAAATCACAGGAACTAAAATGTTACTTATAAATTCTGCCTTGAACTTTTTAACCAGTTTAAAATTACAAGGTAAAGTCTTTACTTTAACATGTTTAACATTCAAATCTGCAAATCTTCAACAATGTAAATCTGCAGTTTGAATGATTCTGGAGCTAAAGTTTGCGACGTTATACTGTGTTTATTCATCTGTTAATCTGTGTGAATATGTAACTCCACACTGCAGAGACACTGCTTTTATTTTATCTACGTTTTGATCAATAAATCAGTGAGTCATTTCACTGGGGAGACAGAAGAGAAGCTGCGGTTTGGCGAGTATGCTTGTGTGCTCTCCAAACACGGATCCCCGTGATCCTAATCAAAAATGCAGCTTCTATTCTGGTATTCAAGTCAGGTATCAAGGTATGAATCGGTCTAAATTTAGCTGCGATCAGATTACGCTGCCAGATCACAGGACGTCATTAACACCTGATCTGTTGAATTCTTTAGTTTTCTTATCACAGTAAAGTGAATTGAAGTGTGGCACCTGATTCCACGTGACTCGTTTTAACTGGGGAGAAACAGTTGAGTTGTTTAAACACTTAGCGTCCTCCGTTCGCTGAGCCGTCTCCAAAGACCACACCATCGCATGGTCCCACTTTTCTTTCATGTGTTGTCATTTTAGCTCATACATGTATTTCCCTGAGGCATCAACTCCTCTGCAGGCGACCAGTAATAGGATCCACCTCAAACTCTATTTGCCAAGATCCAAAACAGGATCTCTGAGTGAAAACGGCAAAGTAGCGCTTTTAGTTTTATGTAGCAGCCGTACCAAAAGCACAGGCTGCTGGTCATGCTTTAGCCCACGCATATTTGTCATGTTCTTGTTGAGAAACATATAAAATGTCAGTTGCCTACGATTTAATACTTCAGAGAGAAAAACATGACTAAGCCCGGGACCGGTTCCAAACCTGCTGCAGCCAGTTGCTGCTCGGCCTCATGTGATACACTGAGCTCAGTATTTTAACGTCTGATGATATTTCATCTGCATGAGTAGAGCTCCCACACATTCAAAAAACTGCTAAAATGTCAGAAAAATGATGGGACGAAACCTTTTATTTCATTCATTTACGTCAGAGACACTTAGGTTCAGTGTTGAAGTACTTTTATGTAACTTTATACTTCTACACTGACACTTCACTGCATTATTTAACAGCTGTAGCTTCTTTTCAGGTTAAGATTTTACATTTAAATCAATTAATAAACTTAAAGAAAACACAACGACAACCCAATAAACTGACTGATCCAGAGCGGGACTTTGTGAAGCTACATCTTGGTTCGCTGGTAAACTCATAGACGACGTATCTACATGTGTCAGTTGACAGTAAAATTTATCAGTTTTTATGGCGACAGCAGCAGCTTGAGGTGTTGTGTTTTCAGGTCTGTCACTTTCTTGTAAACATGTTATTTTAAGAGTCAGAGGGAATCCTTTCAAATATGATGACACAAAAAAAAAAAAAAAAAAGAAAAAAATCAGTTGGATGAATTGAGATTTTGCAGATCGAAGGTTGAATTGACTGGATTTAAGTTGTCATCAGTTCCTCCAGGATTTCAGGTCATTTTTCCAGATTGTTTTATCATAATTTATCTGATTTCTCAGCAACTTTTCTAAAAAAAATGCAGTGAAAGTTGCAGTGTTTTTAGACATTTTGTTAGAATGAAGTTGCAGGAGCATGTCATACTTACAACTAACAGTGAAGGTATAAAGCAGCGTGTTAGTGATGTGTCCGGTCCGACGTCCTCCCTGTGTTTTTAATGAACTCTGCCCAGGTAAAGGTAAATGTGAGACACCATTTTTATCCCACAAGTTTCCTGTGTCTTTTAGAAGAAACACTGACGAATGTATAAATGTTTCACTGGAAATGACGACGATTGGTCAAAAACTGCAAGGTCTGACTAACTGCCTCTACCTGGACCTGCTGTGGTAATTCTGGTTTGTCAAATATAGGTCTGCTTTTTAAACTTAGTTCCCACATTTATATAAACACAGTATTATATAAAACCTCCCAGTCCTACATCCTCCAATGGTTAAGAAGTTGAAATTCATCCCAGAGCTTTTCTACTATACGTTTATAAAGTTTCCCTCGTTTAAACTAAGAAATTTTAATAAACAATTAGAAGCAGCAGCTGTTAGTGGCAGTAATATTATCACTTTCTACACGAAATAGATTGAAAGCAACATAAAAACAGTGATGTGACTGTTACAGTATCTGTTCGTTGTGCAACATATGTAACAATTATCAAACAATACGTTTAATAATTGTTTCCAGAACAAATTAAAAGAACTAAAGTTGAACAGCTGTTTACCCAAACACGACGACTTTACAACAGGGAGAAAATCTTCACTGTAGTTTGAAGATAAAAGATAATTTCAGTGTCTTTTCTTTCCTCGTTGCTGCTGATATTGATTTCTGTGTTTTTATCTCTGTGGTTTTAGTTTCATTCTCAATATCTCAGGTTTTTTTTTTTTTTCGTTTTTAGAAACAACCGAGATAAAGTTGCAGCAAAGACTAATTTGACTGCAGCGCCACGTTTAGCTTCTTCTGGCTTTTCGGAAAACATCACTTTGCTGACAAACTCTTAAATTGGATATTCTGGCTTCACATGTTGGAAGCTAATCAGATTACTTCTGCTCTCAGGCATAAAGCATCTCTGCTGAAAAACTCAAACTCCAATTTACTTACCAACTGTTCTGTGTCTCTAGGTTTCCAGATCAGGCGGTGTCGGTGCTGAGGAGCAGGAAACTGAGGGAGAAACTCCTCCAGTCGCTGTTTTTGGATCAGACATACTGGGAGAGTCAAGGCGGCCGACAGGGCATCGACAAGCTGATCGATGTTATTGAGAGACGAGCGAAGGTCCTCCTCACCTACGTCAACGCCCACGGGATCAAAGTTATCTCAATGAACGCCTAATGAGGTTCAACATCAAGTCCCAAATAATCCTGCAACTCAGACACAAAGTTAATTAATGGTTTGATCCCTGTGACCTGAGAACATCCTGTCAAATCTTCATTTTACACTGAAGCACTGGAGCTTTATTATCCACTTTATTCACAGTTAATACCTAAAACTAATTCATGCCAATTCTTGTTAGAGACACAGGTCTCTTAATCCTCAGGATTCAAATATTAGAAAAAAAAAAAAAAGATTGATGGTAAATGTATTTTTTCTCTATATATTTAAAAAAAAATCATATTGCCAATGAAGTACTTGCTGCTGTATTTTATTTAAGTAATTTCTAATTAAAGAAACCTCTTTAAACTAATTGTGACATTAAACAATGAACCCAACTTTTATTTAAAGAAACAAATTGAGGTTTTCTTCCTCGTTTCCTTCCTCCCCTGGGGGCTGACGCAGCGTCGTCATTATGTAAAGAATATGCTGCAGTTATGACTTTTCCTCCTCCTCAGGCCTTTAACAGCGAGTGTGAAATACATTTCAACGGAAGTTATTTTCTGCTCCTGAGTCTGCAGCAGAACTGAGACGTCGATAAGCCTCTTAGTGTCGTTAACAAGCGGCTCAGATCTGTTTGATTTAACCAGCGTCGCTAACAAGAGATTTCACTATTAATGAGCTAGTTAATCATGTGTACAGTCTTAAAGAATTTTTCTTTTCATTTTTCTTTTTAAAGCAAAACCCTGAAAGAAGAATTTGTCAAAGAATCATCAGTTAACTTCTTTTTATCCTCACCTGCATCACTTTAGGTTTCTTAGCTTCAATATAACATCATTATGAGATAAAACTTGTTTATAATTAAGTGAAGGCAGCGACTTTATAACTTTATAAACTGAAGAACTTTACATATGAGAAGTCAAACAGCACTATTCTCTATTTACAAGCAGTCTAATTCATTTAACTTATTAAAACTTTGCTTTTGTTATAATAATATCCATTTTCATTGTATTTATTTATATTTTTTACTATCTTTTCTAACTATTGAAGATGTTTGGTCAATAAAAGCATTTATTTGTCAAACATTTGACTGATAAAAGCATTTCTAATGGAGAATAAACACAGTTTTCACTCAGATATTGATCTCTGCCATATTGACTTTCGTCGAAATATAAAAAAGTGATTTCAGCTCATTTGTCAGATTCACTATTTCATTCACATCAACTCTATTGTGTGTATAAAACATTTAACACTTCTATTGATTTAACTGACAGTATATACCACTTATAAAAATGCATTAGTAAAGATTTTTTCCTGTCTACCTGCTCATAGGTTGATTGTAAATAGCTTGTGTTGTTGAAATTTGAGCTGGATCACGGTGTCAACTCTTCATGCTGTTGTAAACATTGTGCTTTGGTCTCTGAGTCGACGGGAGCTTTGAGGCTTATTTTCTCGTCCGTCCATGCCGGCCATTCACTGGGCTGTTGTTTTAACCCCTCTGCACCCGTACGAATGGGTCCGAGCCTCTTGTGTGTTTGTGTTAGAAAAACCCCTTCAGTTCCCAGAGTGCTCAGCAGCGGAACTTACTTTCTTTTACATGTGTGTGTGTGTGTGTCTATGTTCTCACACAGAAACATCCATACAGACAAAAGACAAAAATATACATGTATGTAAAAATATATATGCACACACACACACACACACACAGAGAGAGAGAGAGAGAGAGACGAGCTTCAGGACGTGGACGTTTCCCCTCGTGTCAGTGAAATTAGACCACTGTAAAAACAGTGTGTAAAGTTCTGCAGGTCAAGTGCTTCACTCCAAACTGACAAACACAACTTTACCAGCAGCTACTCAGTCAACTCCCCACACACACACACACACACACACACATATATACACAGCCAGGCATTCCCCCCATAAAATAATATGATATTATTGTAATAAACTCAAACTGCAGATGAAGAATGTAAACACTCTTTCTTCATTTCTATTTATGCTGCTCTGGATCATAACTGAAGTCATGTCAGGGCACTGTTATACAGAGCAGATGTAACTATACGCTTGTAAAAGTTATTAACTTTAAGAGACAACTGATAAATTGTTCACACGACTGCAGAAAGACGGTAGTGACAAGAGCTGCACTCGTGACCTCGTCCACCGTGACGTGTAAACACACAACCAGAAGCAGAATAAAAATAATGTCAGAATGTTTAGTGTTTGATATTTTGTTATTTGCTTAAAAGGTGAAATCAAACACTTAAAAACCTTAAACCGAGCAAAAAACAAAGTTGTTTAAAGGAACATCAAACATTCAAAATCCACTAAATTCAGCTGGTTAGCTTAGATTAGCATATGTCATGGACTGGAAACAAGTGGAAACAGCTCCGACCAAATGTAAAATAATTCTCCTGGCAGCACAGAAACTCAAGTATAAAAACAGTCAAGGTAATGAGTCAGTCAGGTTTTTTTCATTATATTTCACTTTACTTTCTCTGTTAATTGTTTTGAGTTAAAGCCTATTTGATCCTAACCAAACACATTAAATAGTTAAATCTATAATGACATTTTAATGAGGAAACAGTATGTATCACTTGAAAGTTTCCGTTCGCAGACTGCGTGTCCTCAGGCAGGTTGTTCAGACTTCAACACCTCGAGGAAGCAGCGAGTTTTGTGCTTTGATGATCACGTTTCATTAAACAGGTTCTGGCTTGAGAGTTGAGGAAGTCTGTGCTTTTGATAAAGCTGCTAAACTGGATCATTTCTGCAAGTTTTCAAAAGAAATTGTTAGTGAAATTTACACAGTTACAGTTAATTTATGTTGAATGTTTCTTTTTGTAGAAGGAAGGTCTGACATGTTCACTCTTGTCTTTGCTTCGTCTTAAACGTGTTAATGTTCTTCTCATTTCCAAAAGGAGAGAGAGAGAGAAAAGAAATGAGAATAATTTGTGGGGTTGGACAGTTATTCTCAGCTGTGCCCAGCTGGCTGTTGCCTGGTCAGGCTCCAAACGCCGTCCAAACAGAGAGGCTCTTTATTCTTGTAACCTCAGCTCAGCCCCGATAATCACTCTGCTTTACCATGATGTCACTTTTCCCATTTGCTGCTGCTGCAAACTTCGACATTCACCCACGTTGAACTCTGTCAAAAAAAAAAAAAAAAAGAACCATGTGCCCTAAAGCACCATGTGTCAGTATAACTTATTATCGTTATTATTATTATTATGACTTTTATTCATTTACATTTGAATTGGTTTTCTCTCAATCAGCTGTTCTGCTTTTATCTCCACAATAACTTCACACATTAACAGGATCTGGTTATATTTAATAAACCCGACCCACATCAGTTTGACAGCTGCTTCTTTAACTGATGTTTCTGCTGTTGAAATAATAGTTTACCATTTTGTGAAATGCATCTTTTTACTTTTGGAGAGTTAGGAGAGGATTTATACCACTGAATATTCAGTTATAGCCTGCGGCATATCTTAGGTTAGCTTATCTTAGCATAAGGGTTGAAGATCCTAACGTTATTATACCAATACCTATGAAGCTTGTTTTATCAGTACAAACAGACAAATTATCTATTTCTCTTTAAAGGTGAATCTGCAGGTTTGTGTTTTGTTTTTCCGACTGTGTTGAAGTAACTTTTCCAGATAAGCAATGGTTCTTTTTTTTTCTTTTAACCCTGAGCAGCTTTAATATTTTTCTTCTGAGCCTTACAGGTCACACTGATTTCTCACAGGCTTTAATAATTGTTGCACCACATGAACTTGGAAGCAGCTGGAACATTACACTTCTTTTCACTGCCAAGAGTCTTCAGGAGTGTTTCAAACAACACAGCACCTGTGTGACCACATGGGAAGATAACAAAGAGGGGAAAAAAAAAAAAAAAACGTGACAAAAACGAGAACTAGACGATTTGTTTTTGTCAATCCAAAACAGAAAAAAACGCACCAGACACAACAAAATGTCCTCCAACTGTGCTGAGGGAGGTTTTCTTTAAGCTGATAAAGACTTTAGAGGAAAAACTGAAGGAATGTCAACATGTGTCAGATAAAGTCAAGTCAAAGCTTGTTTCACTAAAAAAGCCACATAATTTGAAGATTTATGAAAACAGAGCAATGAAACACAATGAATGAGTCTTTTTTTTTTGACATCTCGAGCTGCATGTAGAAACATCTTTCTTGTGCAGACTTGGCGTGTTGCCAGGATCTTTCAATCTCATCCTCTCTTTGTGAAGAAAAAGTAAAAACATGTCTAACGATTTAACTCAGCTGTCCTACAACCTATAACCGTAACCTCACAGTCAATTTCCCATCACCGGTTTCCTCTTTCTTCTCTAAAACATCCTTTTTGTCAAGAGTTTCGCTCGAGGCTTTTGTTCATTTTTAAAGCTCATTGTTGATTAAAGTCACAGCAATTGTTTCATGCATCAAACAAACCATAAAACGTTGACCTTTTTCCAAATCTACACATTCTTTAAACTGGCTGATCAGAGAAAAATGTGAGCTTTTACTCAATAAATGCCACAAGGAAATAACTCAACGATAGCCGTCCCAACCAAAGTTCCAGCTCAGATTAAAATCTATTCAAGTCGAAGTTTTTCTTTTTTGTGTCTGGTAAGAATGCAACTGAAATGAAACAGTTTAGCCAGAGGCAGTGAACGGACACTAAATGCCAGTTATCTCTCAAAGCTGATATAATGAAAAAATGTGGATCAGGAAATAACTTGACCTGAGCGATGAAACAGTAACAAACTTTAATGGCATTTAAGAGTTTTGACTCTAAACTTCACATCATGATCAGATACTGTGTACGGTCAGTGAAGAGGTGAACGTGAGAAGCTTCAGGCTGAAAGAGCAAAAGCGTGAGAATTCGGCTTCAGTGCAACGATGTGCATCTTTGATCACATCTGAGATAGGATTAAAGGGAATATAAGCGTAGTGAGGAGGCTCCTCCCAGCTGCGTGAATGAATTATTCCACTGTGGTTTTTAACCAGAGCAAAGCTTTTATATTTCACGCTTACTTTTCATCTTTCTGATGACTTACACGCTCTCGGGGAGAGGCAGCAGGTCAGGAGAAGAGTCAGGGGCAAAACATTTTTTCTTCTGAAGTTGGTTCAGATTCAGTTTGTTCCTCTAAAACGTTAGAGCTGGAGATCAAACCGAGTGTCAGTGACGCGACATCCTCCCCAACTGTCTGATCTGCTTTCATTTATTGTCTGCAACGTAACAGATTAGTGGAGATGTTTCCTGATTAACATTTGGATGCGGATAATGACCGACCACCCACGGAGGGGTAAAGATTTATCCTACATCTTAACACAACTGCAATCAAGACCTACACATCACTGATCACTGGGCATTGATAAATCTGGTGAGTATCTAATGATGACTAAGATTTACCTTTGTAATTTGTCTTTCTTTTTCTTTTTTCACTGCAGTGAAGTCTTGCATTTTGATGGGAACTGCAGCAACTAGAGTTTGTTTCTGCAGCGAGTTAAGTGAAGCCCATTGTGAGCAAAATGCAATGTGAACTAGAACAACTGCCCTACGGTTGTGTGCCTCCCACTGTCCAGCTGCAGGAAGTTGGTGTTTAAATACACTTTGACCTTTGACCTTCGCCTTGTTACTCTCAGGACGCAGGTTTGTTTTGAGCAGCTGTAAAACTACTAGATACAAGAATTAACTTTTATCTGCTGTAACTGATTTAAATTCCCTCTGATGAGTGTTTTTATGTTATGTTCTTATTGCTTTTGTTTTTAATGTGTCTATGTTGTGTCTATGTCTGTGAGCTTTTTTCCTCCGTGGGGATAAAACCTTATCAGATCATCTTTCTAAGTCCAGGTAAAGATTTATACCAGATCTGTTGTAATTCCAACATGGTGGTCTTGAGGTCACTGTTGGTTTGACATTAAAGTTTCAGCTCCACCAAAATCCAGTCAGTTTATTTGTGTCAGATTTATAAAGATTATTTATAAGGTCGTCTTCAGACACTAGATGCAAGGACAAAATATGATGGATGATCAACCAGAGAGTAAAATGTCTCTGCTTTTAAGGCACAAAAGGAGTTGCACTAGTAATGTGCTTTAAGTGTTCAGTATCAATGAGCAATGATTCATTACCACAAACTAACAGACACATCATAGACCTCAGAGGGTCTAGAGCTCCAGGGTAGTGACCCACATTAATTAATCCAGGCTTGAAGTACAGATTATAAAAATGTCTTTTATTTGATATGTGTTAAATAAAGTAAAGCATCAAACAGAATAGAACCTGGTCTTTGGTTGAAATAAAATGTTTTAAAAAAGACAAAAGTCAAAAACCAAACTGTGATCAGGGTGAGACCCTCCACAGATTCAGGTTCACACTCTGAATGTGAAACCTGAGCAGCTCTGATGTGAGATTAAACAGGATGAGCACACATACTAAAAACTAGGGTGAGGCATCTCCATGGACCGGCATCTCAAGCATCTGCTCCTGCAGATATATAGAGCAATCAAAATGGTTGTGAGCTGAATATGTCACATTCTATATTTAGAGATGTTTGCCATGAAAAGAGGTGGAGCAAACAGCAAAACTTAAACGAGACCATTGAGGACAATTAGTGATACGATTCATGACGTGAACCATCAATGAATCATAACATGAGAAGATTGTTTACGTGATTTCAAATCTGGTGAAACCTCTCTCAGGAGTCATTGCTTTTTTATGCTGCACAGAAAAAGATTTTGAGACAAAAGTTAAGAAGTTAAGAAGCTCTCCTCTACTTGGCAGCGTTTCATGAACATGTGATGTCCACTTCTCTAAAATATTTAACTGGCAGACAAAGCTTTAATTTCAAACCATAATAACACGTCAAAAGAGTCTTGTGAAATGTCCTAACTAACATTTTTCTGAAAAGCTGTTTTTTGTCAGAAGTGTTTACAGCAGGAGATGGTAAATGTAACAAAATAAGAGAGAATGTGGGTTTTGTTTACACTCGAAGGAAACATCAAGAGATTTCACTGATTATGTCTTTTGAAACCTGAGATGGTTTAGTTTGAGGAGAACAGGAAACTATAACACTGATACTCATCTTGTCATATGAAAGTTTCTACTTGTGCCATCATGTTTTTTTTTCCCCATTCTGGAGACTGTGGCACTGGTATGTTTCCCAGTGTTCAACCACCCACTAGCTGCCTGTGGTGGAAAACATCCCAAAAAACAAAAACAAAACAAAACAATACCAATGAGGACCCAAAGGACAGAACAAGAACACTGTAAACTAAGCTAAAAAAAGCTACTGTGTGAATCTGACTGTATCCTTCTCCATTAAACCGACACAACCATGTGTAAACTGCCTGAAGTGAGAGGAGGCACCAAACATTCCTCAGCTACCACCACTGCTGACTCCTCTATCTGGGGTCAAAACTGCCCTGACAGCAGCACTTTGAACTTGGACAGGCCTCAGTAAAGAGCTATAGAAAGATGTGAAATCATACAGGAAGCATTTACTGTATATTGTATGACGTTACCTCCCAAAGAGATCAATAAAGTCGTCTATCTATGTATGTATGTGTGAGAGGGAGGGGTCGCCTATCCAAAGATGAAAGCAGCGAAAATCTAATTTTCTCTTGCTGACTGTGGTGACTGCTCTCTATACATTTTTATATTGTATACTTCTATACAGCAGCTTTGTTGAAATGCTCAAACAGCAAGAAATAGCTGGAGTTAATTGGAAAAAGATGAGTTCAGTAACAAAGTAATTGCACATTGTTATAGTGCAGAAGAAGGTCAACATGGGTGAACTGGTGAACGTATAATCCCTGTGAGGAAACCTGTCTCACAGCAGACGTGTAAAGGAACTGAAAGGGGAATAATAATGAAAAAAAATAAGTATAGTATAGCATTAAAGTATACAAAGTGCTTGTGTGTGTGTGTGTGTGTGTGTGTGGGTGTTGTGAAGTCCACAAGAGGTGAGAAATTCTGCAGCCGCCCACAGAGACTGCAGACTTACTGAGACCGGGATCATTGTGAAACTTTAACCTCATCAGGAGGACGAGGAATTAAATGAAGTCATGTCCTCATGAAGGAGACAGGAGATGGTGATTCACACTAACGATGACACTAGTGATTTATTAACACACCTCCATGACGTTGAAATGATAAGATTTGTTTTTAAAAGATGCTCATTAAAATGATCTGTACTCCTCAGGACCTGAAAACAAGATCTTCTTGGTTTTAACTGCCCCATTAACTACATGACAATACTTGAGTTCAGCTGCTTCAGTCTCTGTCCTGCAGCCGGATCAATACAATGTTCAAAATAGGTCATTCTGGGTTGCAATAACAAGCAAGTTTCATCTTCATTTGGGAACGAGGACTTGCAATTACAGCAACATATTTCAAACTTGACGCTGTCACAGACAAATTAGTTTTCGAGGAGTTCAGCATCTTACAACACACTAGGGAAGAAACATGAGCAGTTTGGAAGATTAAACCTCCAAGTTTCATCACGACCATGAAAGTTTGTAATTTTCTTATTTCAGTTTTACTTCAGGAACAACTTCAGCAACCATCTGGGTTAAATAGTTGACGTGCTAATGTTTTAATACATTTTCAAAACAGCTGAAACAATAAAATAAATCACTTCCTGACAAAATGTTGAGTTGCTCTTTACTCCCTCATACTGAAGGTATGCACACATGTTGATAACCCTACATATATCACCCTGTGATAAAAGTCTAACAACACAAACCAGACATTTATTTATACAGACACATTTTTCTTGCCTCAAATTAAAAGATTCACTTCGCTGAGAGCTCTGACCACGTCTGATTTATTTATTGAGGTTGTAATATCTCAAGACAACAGCTAAAGCAATACGTTTAGTCCTGACCCGCCTGTCGTTATGAAGGAGATGCTATTTTGGTGCCTTGAGCATAAAATGATCAGTGGGAAACTTTGGCCTTGGTCAGAGATCAGCTCTTTTACAACCAAGAAGGCTGTAAATCTGAACCCGTCAGACAATGTTAGCATCTTACAAAGACAATGTCACTAGAAGAAGAACATTACACATAAAACAAGTTGTATTTAACAGCAGTAAAGGGACCCAGTTCAAAATGTATTAATCACTGTTTAGGAAATGTTCAAAGAAATGAATTAAGATTAGTTCTCAGAGACAGAAATGAAACATTATTGCTTCTATTCCTCAGGTCACTGTGACTTTGAGCCCCCAGCTGGATTAAAGCTGTTATTCTTCTGTAAAAGTTAGATAACGACGAGCTGCAATAAAATCCTGTGGGTGGAAACACTCTGGTCTTTAAGTGATGAGGAGGGATTTTTTTTTAATGAAAATAACCTACTAGATGCAGATTCAGCTTTTAAATACATACAAAAAAAAACATGATGATAACAATAAATCTCTTGAGCTTAAAGGTTTGTGCTCGACACTGAGAAAACACAGGATGAAAAATTCCTAAAACAAAGTTATTTTCTTTTTTTTTTTTTTTTTTTTTTTTTTTTTTTTGAGGCTCTTTGTTGGACCTTGAGACCGTCCTCTGCTCTGTTTTTGATGCACAGACGTACACAGTGACTCTATATGAGCAGGGCTTCACAGACCTGAAGCTGAATGCTTTTGAAATGTGATGGAATAAGTTTCCACCGGAGTGTTTGCCTTCCTATCTAAAACAAACAAAAAAAAAAAAAAAAAAAAAAAACTTTCTTTCTCTCTCTCTCTTCATATAAATGCTCAGACGTTGGGTTTCACTTCTTCAGGCTGTATAAAGAAGGAAGAGGAAAGAATGTGGCACCACAGTGGCGGAGGCAACACTCCAAACAAAATCTTCCATGGTCAATGTTACCCATTCCTTCAGGAATCCAAACAGGAACAGCCTGGCATGAGCTGGAGCAAAAACACAAGCGAAAAGGAAATGAGTGAGAGCAGCCTCAGGGTGTGGTGGTGGTGGTGATGTGGTCCAAGCTGATGATCACGACCCCGCTGACATCACAAGGAAAGAAAATCACGAACAGACGTTCTTTTGTTTGGGTTTTCACAAACTGTATCGACTTGTAAACAGCAGCAGACAGAAGTTTACTGCCGCATTTCACTGTATTTGTATCTATTCATTCGTTTTAGTCACAAACACATCAGGGTCATCGATGGACATGTTGGTGCTCGAGGCAAAATATGTCTTTATTAAAATATTTACTGAAATTTATAACACTCTGGTTTGTTGCACCATTTTCATTATGTGTTTATAAACAACTCTAACTGCACTGCATCATCTTCGGTTCATATCACAGGTTTCACGTTTCTAACTCATGAATAATCCATCTTTTTTTTCCACGTTTTCATCCTTTTTTTTTTTACTTTATTCATTCTAATTCAAGGTTTTTCTTGATTAAACAACTTTCAGTTCAGACTTTAGGCTTACACCACCAAAGGGGATGTGAGTATAAGTCATTTCTGGAGGATTTAATCCGACACTCATTAACATCAGCATTAACAAACCACCCGCACTGTTGAATCTACTGAATATAAACCACCCACATGCTCACTTTATTAACTGCTGTTGTTATAAAACTGAAATTGAAGTGAAACATTATTATAATATATAGTGATCCAGGTTATAAAAGCTGATAATTTTGGATTTATCTTCGACAGATGTTTGATTGCTTATCAATAAAAACACAAATTTAAATGCGACCGACTTCCTGCTTCGAGCTAAGGATGAGTCATGATATTAGTGTGGAACATAAGTGACCTGTTTACTCACATCTGACTCCTACACAGTTATTGTGAACAAACAAACCACAGGGTCAGAAAAAGCAGAAATGGGGCTATGTTATGCAAGAGTCGACCTCCAGCAGAGTGTCCTCCCACAGTCTCCTGTCGGTGTCAGGTGTTTAATGTCAGCTGGGGTTTTTTTAATTTTATTTTAAAAACATTTCTTTCAAACTAGATCACAGACCAGACTAACAAAATAT
The DNA here is from genome assembly GCA_016801845.1 of Polydactylus sextarius. Lineage (NCBI taxonomy): Eukaryota > Metazoa > Chordata > Actinopteri > Polynemidae > Polydactylus > Polydactylus sextarius. The sequence goes on along the minus strand of CM028930.1, from coordinate 23,948,134 downwards.
TTTATCCCTCCAGCTGGTTGCAGCTTTGACCTACAAACTACAATTCATCACAAAAGGGACTTTTCTCTAAAACATTCTTTGTCAGATGATTGATTTTCCGTTCACTTTGTTTGCTTCCTGTTTCTTTTAATTTGTTTTTTTTTGTTTTCTCTTATTTTCATGTCTTAATTTCAGAATTCTTTTCAAAGCCTGTTTTGATTCTCGACCCCTCCGCAACGAAAAGAAAAACCTTCACCCACAAAGACAAGACTGCAAAAAGTCTGATATAGAAGAATCAGCAGATGATACGATGACTGACAATCAACTGTGTCAATAAACACCGATACGAAACCGATCTGCTGTTCGTCTGACTTCAGTGTCGTGTGATCAATTTATTTTTAGGAGCTGAGCTTCCAGAGACATATTTAGTCTGTAAACAGTTTGGTTGAGGTCAAAACTGTAAAAATTCACCTTCAAACGACTGTTAACATGTCACACTGTGTTTTGCTCCACATCAAGAGAACAATACAGAAGAGGATACAGATACTTCTCACTAGAAAGAGCAGTCTTTTACAGCACCAGTCCAAATATGAACATAAACGTGAAAACAGTGCCACCTAGAGAAAATCAAGCTAAACATCACAATTAAAGACATGAGTGTCTTTAAAACACCTGAGACCTGATTAAACCCAGAGGATTAAATGTATAAACTATCAGATAATGTTTCTTCACTCCTTTTCACTGAGATTATTAAAATATCACCTTTCACTCTGCCAGTGGTTGTAAAGTTTAAAATATCCTGTGGTCACATTTGATATCTGGTCACGAGACTCTGATCACAGACTCTTCAGACCAAAGTGAAATGAGCTGGACTCTGGTATGTGACAGAGTAAGAGGATCCTCTCAGTCAAGAGCTGAGCAGCTTCACTTTATCAATGAGCTCAACTTAGTATCAACACTTTGAGATAAAAGAGTTACACTGCTTCCCTCTAGTGGTATAATCAGAGAAGCGCTACGATTTGTTGCTTCATTTTTCAGGCCGATACAGTGATTTTAAATGGTCTTCAGGTGAAATTAAACCAATTCATTAAAACTAATTCAGGTGTCAGTAATACAGAGGAATGTGAAGATTAAAGAGGAAACAGAAACGTGTGTTGTATCCGTTATGTTATGTGTTAACTAATAAGATCTTTTTAAATAAGGAAAATGCAAAAGATGATGAAAATCACAAAACTACACGAGTGAAATTTCCCCTGAGGATCAATAAAATAGTCGTGCTCCTCATCTTTCATTACAGTTTCTCCAAATGTGACACACACCATCTGTGTGTCTCAATTTGCATACTACTACTAATCATTTTGACAGGGTGCTTGCTCTTTTTCCAAATAAAAATTCCAGACTTTTTCAAAACCAACATTGTTTTCCCCAAGACCTTGTTTTTACTTACTTTAATACTTGCATGCTTGTTCTTCTACCTGTTAAGTTTAGTAGAAAAGTTCATTTTAGTAAAAGTATGAAGTACAACTCTGGCGTTGATCTCGCTGCTCCAGCAGCCAGACTTGAGTGTTTCTTCCTGTGGAGATGGCTTCACCAGTGCTGCCTGCTTTTTTTAGTACAAAATTTGCAATCTGCTTGTGTGTTGGACTTAGGGTCAAGGTGCAAACCAGTTTTTAAACATCAGGTGTTGAAGTCATAAGTTTGAGAACACACAACGACTCATTTCTGGCGACAGAACTGGGCTATGTGTGTGACTGTGTCCACTCAAAAACATGAACAACAGACGAGCCAGAAGACGATGTGAGCGGGTTTCATTGATCCTTGTGCAGGAAACTAAGGAGCCAAATTTTACATGAGCTTTGATTGCAACCATCCTTGCTGATGCAAGAACGGTTTAATATCAAAACATGTGACCAGGTAGCAAATTCACAACATTTGTTATTTTACAAGATTAAGCACCTTGGAGCGTACTCTGAAATTCGAATTGAAAGAAACTTTTTTCTATACTTTATAAAGACTTTCACACAAAATTTCAGACTTCTCAAGGTCTGGAAAACAGTGTTGCGCAAGCACCCTGTTTTGAGTGTGTAAGTATGTTCACACTGACCATTCTGGTAAAACACAGCGAACTGTTAATACCTGGATGGTTTCACTCGTTAGGGTCAAAAAGTTGAGCGTGGAACGACGGACACTTCTCACCCTCAAAGACGCCATCTTGGCGTAATCTCCACCTCACATGAAACATGGAGCCACACAAGCAAACATCAGCACTAGTAAGACTTTGATTATTGATTAGAATTGAAAACAAGCCGGCAGATATGTTGTTGGGAGACGATCATGGTCCAGATCCATGATTAACCTTCTGTCCAGTGATGATTCACTGTTAAAAAAGAGAAGAAGACGTTGATCCTCATTTCTGGTCAGTGAACAACCATTTGAAACAACACTACCCTGTTGATAATCACACACTACAGAAGTTAAGTTGTATATTATATTGAAGTTTTTGAGACACTCTACATGTCTAGACATCCTAGAACAATGTCTACATGTTTGTTTTAATCTATCACATCATCTTCCATGATTGAATCACAAACATTTGTGTGTATATGTTTATTTCAGTTCAGTTTAATAGAACTACTAAATAAAAGTACCATGTTTCACAGAGTTTGACCACAAGGAGGCACTTTAGTGAAAACTGCAATAATAAAAAAAAATGCTTGATTCAAATCACCATGATGGTTCCACTTTTAAAATGTCAAACAAGACCGCGACAAATTGGTTCATAAAACATCTTGTTGACGTCTTTATAATTAATGAAAAGAGAAATGTTAAATCACAAAGATCTCAGTTAATAAAAAAAAAAAAAAAAAAGGTTACAGAGATAAAACATGAGACAAAAATTATGACCAGCTGTTATTTCATTCAACTAATACTTTTATACCTACATTGTATTATATTATACATTTATAGACCATGCTTCTTTTTTTTTTACATTTGAGAGGAGGCAGCTTCAGGTGCAGCATTCACATTCATGATAAAAGGAAAATGCAAATGCTTCCATTTGAATCCAAAACAAGAAAAGACATCAATCTGACAACATCTGTTATTTATTCAGCGAAACTTTTGTTTACATTTTCCTCATGAGAGATCCTGTGTGTAAATATCAGGTGTCATCTCTGAGAAGATAAAGACAAGAGAAGCACTTGACAAACTCTTATGGGAGATGTCAGATTGATGGTTGTAAGTGTACGTGTGTCTGAGACAGATGACTGTGGTTTATAACTTCAGTTGTCTGTGTTCTTTTATCTGTGACCACAAATCTTCTTCAACCATAACAAAGAAGTTTAAGTGCCTGAAGCCAAACCTCAAAGGTGGCAGAGAGTGTTTTATAGCAGTTGAACAGTTTGGTTTGGAAGAAAAGGTTGCTTACGGGTCTGTTTTACTGATTTACTGTATTTTTTACAGGTGTGGTACAAAATTGAAAACAAGTAAACTACTAAATTGGAAATAAAATACAAAAATGTACGTTAAATTACAAAACAAAAAATGCTAATAGCTAAAGCTTCGCATCACTAACACTTAGCATCACTGGCTTCTTGAACACGTTTCACCTTCATTCAAGAGGCGTCTTCAGTTCTGATGGAGAATTCATCCCTGAGTGGACACCAGGTATCTAGTGTCCACAGGTGCATCAACGACAGTCGTTAGTGGACACAAGCAGTTTGGACGATGGTCGTTAAAGTCGTTAGAGTCACCTGAGGTGAAATGGCCACAATTTTCCCACCTGAGGCAGATGACTTGTTAAGTCTTCTGGAGAGGGATGAGAGGACAGCGTTACATGAGGGGGACAGATGGTGTCGCAGGCCTCCCACTCTGTTGAGGGATGTTTTTTCTATTTTAACGTAGACGGCTTCTTTCACTTTTCTTTCAAACCATCTTTCTTCCCTGTCCAAGACGTCTACATCTGTGTCTTCAAAGAAGTGTCCCTTGTCCTTCAGATGTCGGTAAACTGCTCTTCTATGTTGAGCCATGTGTTTGTCCAGGGTTTGTTTTCTGTCCCTGTTGTAAAGGTCTTTGCAGTCATCCTTACATTGGACAGTGTAAACCAGGTCACTCTTCTTACTATGTGGTGTTTCTTTGTCTGACTGTGTTTCTCAGTCTCTGGCACAGGGATCTGATGTTCGATAAAGATCCTCCTGAGTTTCTCGGACACTCCTGCCACATATGGGATTACTATGTTATTGAGCCATTCTTTCCCCTCCTTTAGGTTGGTTTTCATCTTCTTGGATCTTGTTGCAGTTTTCATGAAGGTCCAGTCACGGTATCCACAAACAACCTTTTCTTGTCCATGGGCTCTGGTTGGTATTTTGTCAACACTGTTTCAAACGATGGTGTGAGTCAAAGAGCAGGTATTAGTCGGTGTGTGTGGGTTAGTGTAGAGACTAATCTGTAGGCTCCCTTCTTCTCCAATGTGGACAAAACAATCTAGGAAGAGCAAACTGTCGTCTTTGACATCTTCCCTGGTGAACTTGATGTTGTCGTCCACTGAGTTGATGTGTTTTGTGAAGGAACACACCTCCTGGGTTTTGATCTTGACCCAGGTGTCGTCAAAATACCTGAACCAATGGCTTGGTGTTATTCCTCTGAAGGAGTCCAGAGCCTAACGTTCCATCGATTTCCATGCAGAGGTTGGCCACAATTGGAGCAACCGGAGAGGGCATGGCACACCCATTAGCATCGCTAACAGACAGCATCTCTAACGCTTAGCATTGCTAACACATAACATCTCCAATGATTAGCATCACTAAAACTTAGCAATGCTAAGACGTAACACCACTAATGCTTAGCATCACTAACGCTTAGCGTTGTCAACGCTTAGCATCTCTAACTCTTAGCATCATTAACACTTAGCATTGCCTGCATTTAACATGTCTAACACTTAGCATCCTTAGCACTTAGCATCTCTAACGTTTAGCATCACTAGCACTTAGCATCTCTGACTACAAAGTGTGTATAAAAAACAAGTTCAACCTGCCAAAATGACCGAATTGTGTGTGTCATTAGGGACACAAAACAACACATAAGAGTCAGACTCACAAAATACAAATATTTGTTTTATTTTGATTACTCACTGCTTTTGTAATCATTTGGGGCTGTAATTGAAATTTAAACTCAAGTTTCAGTTAATTGCACAGCTCCAGGAAAAAATAATAAAGAATTAAAAGGAACAAATCTGACTGATGAACTCCTGCTTCCCCAGTGTCTAATGAAAAATAGCCCTGAAGAAATAAGTGTTGTGTTTGTGTTTCCCAGATGTGCGCTCTCTCTCTCTCTCTCTCTCTCTCTCTCTCTCTCTCTCTCTCTCTCTCTCTCTCTCTCTCTCTCTCTCTCTCTCTCTCTCTCTCTCTCTCTCTCTCTCTCTCTCTCTCTCTCTCTCTCTCTCTCTCTCTCTCTCTCTCTCTCTCTCTCTCTCTCTCTCTCTCTCTCTCTCTCTCTCTCTCTCTCTCTCTCTCTCTCTCTCTCTCTCTCTCTCTCTCTCTCTCTCTCTCTCTCTCTCTCTCTCTCTCTCTCTCTCTCTCTCTCTCTCTCTCTCTCTCTCTCTCTCTCTCTCTCTCTCTAACCACTTTAATGATGGAGTGTTTCTTATACTTGTGGGACTGTTTCCATAGCAACCACCTGGATGTGCAGACACAAGCATCATTACTTGCACATGTGCATGCGCGGCCTCTTCACATTCAAAATGTTGAGATAATTCCTGTTTTAATTGAACAACAAAACAACACATTGATAACATGGAAGACAAAATCTGAGTAATGCATCATGCAGGTGTGTATCCTGAGGGAGACTAGTGGGCAAACACACACACACACACACACTCCTGCAAACTCCATCATGACCATGTTGTACCCACACATTCAAACAGGGCCACCGTGAACACAGAGCAATGAAAAATGCATCGTTTACACCCACAGCGTCACCTCCTGTGTCTCTCTGCTCATACGTTTTTTGTTTTTTTTTCTGACATGATGCCTTCTCCGTTGGGATGTGAGAAACCAGACAAACCTCGACCTCCTTGTGTCAAACTCCTCCCGCCACACAGAGCTGAAGTTCTCTGGTGGCCCAGCTGACAGTGACAAACTGACAATGGCTGAATGCTCCACTTCACTTCTCTAACCTTCTTCCCACAATGCATTGCTTTTTTCTTGAGTTTTTATTTTTTTGTTCTTTCTAAAGAATTGGATGAACCGGAGCAAGAAAGAGCAAAGGTTGACTAAGCGAAATAACTTTAAGCCCTCCAAGGACGTCGTACATGAAGACATATGGGTTCATATGACATGTCACCAGCAGGTTTACAGTGTGTTGCTCAAGGACACATGACTGAACACCTGCAAACTGCATCTAACCAACCATCCATCAAAACTCAGAGTGCAACTGAAGCTCAAATGAAGCTTTTTTTACAACATATTTTTAACCAGGCTTGCAGCTTGACTTTGTGACTGTAAGTATGTCATAGCAAGAAAGTACAACCTCATAAAGCAGTAAACAAAGCTGCTGGGACTCCCCTGGCTGGATAGTTTTTGATTTATAGTTATATAATTATATTTTTATTTGTTTAGTTTCTGATTTCATTTGTTTACAGCCCCATTGCAACCATAACTGGACCTTGTTGTACTTGATTTATATTCCTAATTGTGTATTTACATTGTTTAATCCACACTGTTATTAGCAACAGCGGGAAAATTGACCTTGTTGATTAAGAAATATAACTCTTTACCTTATTTCATTCATGAACACTGAGCGCTGGATGCACACAGGAGATGATGTGTGATGGAAATAGTCTCTTTAGGTTGTTGATGTTCCTGAAAAGAAAACAGAAAGTTATCTTCAGTCTGAATAATCGATAACAGCAGAACAAGCTGAACAGTCACAGATTCAGTGGTTCCCATGATGCATTTTTGCAGGTGCAGCAGCTTTGACATGAAGCTTGAAACCATAATAGTGTAATAGTTAAGTTTTCCAGATAACCCATAATCCTACGCATTTGATTTTCTGTGTGTTTGCAAATCTGGTGATAAATCCACAAAGAAAAGATTTTGTAACTTCCTTTTTACAGATTTTTTAAAAAGTCAACTCTAGCCTAATCCATCAGACATTAAAGTCCCTTCATCTGACTTTAAGGACTTCAGGTAGTTTTATTTAGCAGTGTGAGTTCAAGGCAGGGATGAAATAATGAGGCAGGACACCAGTCGGTCATCTGCTGTCACCACTTTATACAGACGACATAAAGGTCGACATAAAGGCCTCAATCAAAGAACTGGAGGAAAAACTAAACGCACAACCGTGAACAGAAGTTTTGATCTCTTAAAATTAATTGCTCTTTATTGGGCTTGAGAAATGTCAAAGTGACTGGTTATTTAAAAAATAGCTTTGCATGTTCATGTATGTGATTGTCCCAAAGAGGAAATTTAAATTCTGCAGCAGGAGGATAAAAGTACATTAACTTTAACTCTTCTTCAGAGTTTGAAGCTGTAGATGGAATCTAATGTTTAGCCTAATTTGTGAATAAAAATCATCAGCATCAGATACACATGTGGCTCGTTTCTGAGAGCTCAGGTTTGTCTTGACAACACATAAATCTGATTTCATTCACATGAGAATATTTCAGGTTTTTGGTGGCGCAGCAGATGGGCTGAGCTCCTGGTGCAATGATGGAAGACACATTAAGCAAAGCTCCAATCTGCATAACATACAGAGATAAAACGGGGAATGTTGACATGATTGGTGAGTGAGATGCCTCGAGTCGTTTCAGATGGACATTGTGAATGTGATATAGCAGCAGCAGTGAAGACGCAGGTGTGTGTCACTACATATATTTGTGGCACTGGCCCGTGTGAAGTACCGGCTCGTTTTGGAAGTGGATTTCATCCTAGAATAGATCTGAGAAATCATCCAAAAAGTCTGATTTGAGAAGCAGCTCATCAATGCTCGGTGCCAAATTTACTGAAGGAGGCGTCGTCGCTTCATGAAGAGAAAGAATCTCTGTTTAACACAATTCTTCACTGTAAGATGTGATTCCTTTTGAGTTCAATGACACACCAAGAAAACTTAATTAACACTGCAAATACAGCACTAACAATTGCAAAGAATCTGAGAGAAAAGAGTCCTGGGGGACATGGAGCTACCGGTAATTTAGCCTGTCTATCAAAACGCTTTCAGCACCTTCCTCCCACCAGCATCCTTCCTCTGCACTGAGGGTAAAGGCTGGAGGTGATGAATGAGATGAAATAACATTTGGACAGTACAAAGTCAGCAGTCAGACCTTCCTCCTTCTCACTCCTCTGGGGGAGTGGAGAGAACGATAACAGAGCTGGAGATACTGAGGGAGAAAGCAGGAAAGAAAAGAGGAAAAGAAAGATGCATAATACAACGTTAATCTTTCTGGAAACAGGACAAAGAGAAAACTGAATATGAGAGCAACCGCAGGGACAGAGAGGTGGTAGAAAAAGTCAGAAAGAAAAATCTTCTTTTACTAAGATACCTACTAAAGGCTGCAACAACTAATCGGTTAAAATCGATTATCAAATTAGTGTCCAACTATTTTACTAATGGACTAATAACCATTGATTACTAATGGATGCTGGCGCCATTAAACAAGGAGAAGTAGAAAGAGACGAGAACCAATAAGAAACCTTGTGTAGGTCACGTGACCAAATCTCTGGAAGAAGAAGTGTTTAAACATGGTGGTGGATGGTGGAGACAGCAGAGGATAAGGAGGCTAACGTTAGCTTAGCGCTAATGGAGAAACTTTCCATTGAAGCTTCAAAGAACAGAAGGTTTTTCTGTTTGTTACTTGGGTTTTAGCCGTCGTTGATATATTTGAGGATAATTATCAGATAAATAGATATTACTGTCATTTCCTGTTTATTCTGCATCATCCAACATCCATTTATTTACTGTCATTTATCCTCATCTGTGTTTTAGATCAGTAGTTATTCACTTAAAAAGACAACGTATGTTTCTGACTGTTTTTCTGTTAAGACTCAAACTAAACTGTCTCTGCGTCTAACGTGTCTCTAAAGACCTGATACTAAAATCTAGTCCAAATAAATTTGCCTTTTCGTTCCTCTAAAGCTCATTCACGTTACACCAACAACAGTCACTAAAAGTGACAAATTTATGCAGGACTCTGTGCAGACGTTGATGTTCACATCCAACTCTCAGCAAGTCAGCAGATCTGTGAATTTCCTCAAAATATCAGTCACAGCAAACTCATGCTGAGCAACAAAACTGTTTCACAAACCTACATCACTTTATTCCAGACTCTAGTGGAGATCTATAAGTTTCTAAAAGATACCAAACATGTTCGGCTTGTTTTTGGGAAAATGATGCATCAATTAAAGCCGCAATGTCTCCAATTACCATAAAACTACTGAAAGCATTGATGAGTTAAAACTACAGGAAACACAATCCCCAACATGTTCTGGATACTGTGATAGAAGAACAACGACAGAGAAAAAAACATAAAGAGGAAAAGAACAAGAACAAAGAGAGGAAGACCGACAAAGACACAAAGACACAAAAATATAATAAGGAGGAAAGAGAAGGAAAGAAAGCAGCTTTGTGGGTTGAACATGACACTGGGCACGGCTCAATTCTGGGATTTAAGTCTGTGTGTGTGTGTGTGTGTGTGTGTGTGTGTGTGTGTGTGTGTGTGTAGGGGGTATCCATCATGTAGCCATGAGAGTGAGATTGTTTCCTCCCACCTGCAGCACAGCAAATACGACATAATGATTCATTTACAAGCTGCAGATCTGTCAACCAGGAGATCCTATACAGATGTTAGATGAGCAGAGGATCATGTTTACATCTTTGTCAGATTTAATGTATCTCAGACTAAAATTCAATAAAATCTTATGTTTAATGTGCAAAAATGTTCAACCCGGCCTTTAAATAATTTCCTCAGATTATTGTTTAATTATCAACATGTTGGATATGTCCAGTAAAATGAACTGAAAGTCAAAGCTGCCTGAAATCAATGGCTCCAATAGCTAAATATGTCAGCTATCAGTTATTTATATGACTCAGATGGATGAAAATACTGTACATCGATGTATTCAGTCTTTCTACTCCAGGTGGTAGCAGCAGATTAATAAACTTTAACTTGTCTATAATAAAAAATAATATATTTATGTCTTAATAATACATTTGTGTACCAAAACTCTCATAATATTAGTTTCTATTTATTTACACAGTGAGATGTAAGAAGTTCTGCTATTTTTGACAGTGATTCATTATTCTGTGGATGTTTGAGTAACTGGGAACGTTTCTGTTTTTACTTTTTAATACAAACAAACTACAAACTACACAAGTAACTCAGTGTTACTAGATCAGACTAATGGATTTACAGGGTAATTATTTTACCTGTGATCACATCAAAACCTCCTGCTTCATTGTTCCTCCAGCTATGAATGAGCTAAATCTCAGCAGCAGTATCACATCATCAGTTAGGTGGCAGAGAAAAAAAGAGTTGAGCCATAATGAGTCATCTGCCAAAGATGTACTGCTGAGGAACACTTTGTGCTGAAAGAAACACACACACACACACACTGTGTCAACTAACAGCTGTTGCATTAAATCAGAAGCTGATATAAAGTATGTGAAAGAAGATGAAGAAAAAATAAAGAAGTGAAGCTGGACAGACAGAGGAATTGAGGGTAAACAAGGTTTAGAGAAGAAACAAACACAAAGGAGAAACAGACAAACAGGAAGGAAATGAAAAAACAAAACCAAACAGACATAAATGATCATAAATGAATAGAGACTTACCTGCTTCTATAACTCATTAACTTGGATCCACCAGGTTGTGCTGTTGCACTTCAATCCCACTAAGTGAGGAAACAGTCTTGACCTTATGCGATGAGGAGGAGGCGGGGGCAGTTTCCAAAAGATTTACATAGGCAGTGAATCTGAAAAATATATGTTAGAGGGGAGGTTACAGGACACGGCTGCAATTAAAAGCAGACAGCAGCCGGCAGAAGACAGCGATAGATCTGAATCAACAGGTCAGAGATAATATATTAGCTCGGGCAAACGCTGACAAAGCAGTGAATGAATGAGGGAGAATATAACAGAGTGATTGCATTTTTGCAGATTTAAGACAGTGCTATAATTAAACGCAGGAGTCATAAGTCTGACGACACTAAACCTGCAACCTTTGATAAACTAAAATGGATTTAGTACGCATTTAAAACTACATACAACACTCAGAGGAGATATCGCCGCTACATGAGTTAATGTAATGTACATTTAAATCCATCAAAAGTCTATAGATTTTAATTTCTCTTGCAGAAAAAAAAAAAAAACAAGCCTGAACTGACAAGTTTTACCCCAATGACTAATTCATCTCACTGCAGAAAAGTACTGCTGCTCCAAAAACAGAAACTTCGCAAGATTAAACCTCCAAAAGAAAAAAAGATCGATTTGTTGACTTTAACCCAGTGAACCAAAGTATAGGCTAATAAATATATATTCACTGCTCATGACTAAAAAGAGTTCTTGAATTTAAAATGACAGTGATAAAGGAGACGTGTAAAACTTTGCCGTCATGCTCCAAAACCTTATGGAGAATTTCTTTCCCATCTTTATTCGAGAGCATCACTTTCTCATTTCACGTTCTCCTCAAAGCTCTTCTCTCCCTCCCTCTTTCAAACAACTCTGCTCCAGAACAAATTTGCTCTGGTGCTGCTCACAACTGTTTGTCTCCACAAATGTCCTGGAACAATTCACCATCACAGGTACGATATCGACCAATGAAATCGTCACTGTGACATCGGTCACGTCGGTTGGTCACACAACAGGAGAACAACGCGCTATGAGGATTTTTTTTTCTTATATGTAGTTATTATGGTAAAAGAAAAACAACCGTAAGTAAAAAGCACATAAAAAAAATAAGGAAATAAGGTCCTGAGGGGGCGGGAGTGGATGTGTTTACCGTAAGAAAGGTAGTAAAAGTAACACAGTCGTAATAATCAACATCATTCCTGGATGGAGAATTTGAACAGGATCATTTCTCAAACCTCCAAAATGAGCAGAAGGTTCACAAGCTGCACAGAAGCAACATGAGCTGAAAATATTTGCGCAGGCTGTAATGTAGGTTTATGAGCAGAAGAAGAGAAAATATGGACGTAAAAGAGAGAAAACGTGAACATGAAACGAAGAAAAGATGTTTTGAAAATGAAAGACCATGCTCTTAAATAAAAACAGGAAGGAAACTCCATAAATCTCACATAATAATGTGATTTTAAGTCGTGCTGCTTCTCTTTACAGAACAGCCATGAAAAATTATAGGTCTTAAGAAGCAATATGTATACTCCCTCATTATGACACATATAGTAATATTAGGACTTAATCCTCCTTTTATATCAGCAGTTGGAGTTGACTGTGATGGTTTGTGGTATGTTTGTGTCATTTATGTACTAAACCTAAACAGATGAACAAGATATTTCTTCTCATACAGCTGTTGCATTTTTCATCAATCTCAAACATCTACATCTGTTTGTGGCTCAAACAAATGAACAGGCTTTTGGCCAGATTCATCATTTGCGCTGATATTTTGACAGTCAGACAAGAAAACATCTGTCAGAGAACAGTATTTGTCATTTCTCCTCTCAAGCTGCAGCTCGTACTGCTCTTATTCCTGCTCTCTCCACCCACACATGAATTCAGTCAAGTCTGACATGTTCTCTGTGGGCGTTTGAAAAGCATTATGGGAAATGTAGGAAATAAACTGACAAGACAGGTTGAGCGTAAAGCTATGTTGACCACAACATACTGGACGTGAAATAGTATAAACATCACATAGCCGAATATACACAGGTACTGATCAGGGGTGGGAGTCGAGCACCAGTTCAAATTTACAGATTCCACCAGATTCGTAAACCTCCACGTTATAGATTGTTCTTAACAAGTTTTGCGTCGCGGTACATTAACATCACACTCTCTGCAACTCCACCTTCCACTTCTAGGCGGCATCATCTTCGGAGATGATGATCAGTGACGGGACAGAGGGTGGGAGGGGCTTTGTGGCATTATTATTAATCAACTCCACGCTTTAGTCCGTGTGTGTGTGCGAGAGATTAGACGCGTCCGTTTATTGTTAACGTTGTGTTTCGCGCTGGAAAAAATAAATAAATTTAGTGGCCAGTGTTGATGCTGTGGAGGTCCGCCACACACTGATCATTATATGTGAAACCCTGCGATCATTTTGCGACGGTTTCAACTGTGTCGCTTTGTTCACGTCTTCGTTTCTATTTATAGAAACTATTTATTGATACGCTTCTGCAGCTGGGTTTTAAAAATGGTGCTTCTTTCTCATCTGCGGTTTCTGCATAAATTTCATTCCTGTGTAACGTTGAATGTCCATTTTCTGTTTTCTTGCAAGATTCTTACAGTCTATTTTTTATTAATTTTTATTTATTTTTATTTAAGTTGAATATGTTTATGTTTACAGTCTTGTGTTGTGTTAAATATCATTCATCAGACATCATTTTGGTTAAAGAATCAGATCGTTAGGCAGAATCGACAATGGCATCAATATTGATAAAATCTTATGAATTCCCACCTCTAGTACTGATCATATCTTTTTATTCATGTATAAATTACAAGTTAATTCTTTTGTTCTTAATAATTTGAAGAAATATTAATCCTAGTTCACATATTTGTGCTAAATATTAGTGTAGTTATAAACAGAGCTGGGCAGTATCTGGTTCATACAGAAAAACATTTTTTATTTTTGTTATGATATGATTTATTAAACTGTAATACCATTTTAAACAGCCTAAACAAACATGCTTCAGAACAGCTGTGTTAGTGGAGGTGTTGAGATGAAAAAGTTGAAGTTGAACATGATGATACAACTTTTGTTGAGCAAAAAAAGCATCATCCTAGAGTTGTCGCAACAACACAATCGAGCTGCTGCAGCACATTAGCCCAGGGTTGCTAATCGTTAAGCAGACTACACCTCCTCCCACATCCCTCCACGTTCCTACCACGAATGTCCGTCAAATACCATGAAACAGCATAACTCTTAAAAACACTTTGATATAGCATTTCAGTCATACTGCCCCGCGCTAGTTATAAAACAATTAGCTTATCTTACCATAACAACCTCAACCAGGGGCAAACAGTTAGTATGTCTCTGTCAGCACTTTTATAGTTCACTGCTTAATGTGTTTATAGGTTGAGTTACTTGCAGAAACTGTTTCTTGACAAACAAAACAAAAGGTTGATGATGTGACTTCTCTTAGTCTTGTTCTAGTCAACACAGGACTAACTGATGAGGCTCCAGTAACAGTTATTGGAAGTTACTTATATATTTGTGAAGAGACAGATCAGTTAACAGTATAACCCATTAAGCCTATGCATGTAGTCTTAATGCAGAAGCATAAATTGAAATGTGTCCAGCTGTGGTGCTATTGTTCCTGCAGTGACCTGTACTAAAAACCTGGGTGGTGGCTGAGGAGACAAACTGTTCATTTGCAGATAAAAAAGATAAAAGAGCTTGAAGTTGTATTTCTAAAGAGTTACTCTAAACTAGACACTGTGAGGCAATAATGAGAGTTGCAAAAACAAATCAAATTTTCAATGAAAGATAAAAAGCAATCACATTTTGACTCAATAATCATTTTGACAAGTAAAGATAGAAACGGTGCAACATTATTTTGGATGCGTCTGCTCTAAATAAAGTCATCATCACCTTTACTGGTGGAAAATAAAACCATGGAAATAGTGGAAAAAACATTTTAATACAATGCCCTGCTAGTTTACAAAAATTTCATGCTGCATAAATGACTTCATTTCAACATCCGAAAGTCAATTTAAGAAGAAAAAAAACAAAACCTTTGTTGTGTGTCAAACATGAACCTGAAAAGCACTCTGTGCTGGCTACTGTCAGACTCACACAGACAGGTGGAGAGGCTGCTTCACAACACAGATACCACGCTGAGCCCCCTCTGATGCGCGCACACACACACACACACACACACACAGAAAAGTCTAGATACACAAAAATAATAATATAAAACTAAAAGAACACACTGTCCTCCTGGACTCCCAACAGCTAAACCTGCTGCCATCCCATAAAGTACCTCACTGCTGGATGCACAACCACCCACCTCCAACAGACACAGGGAGGTGAATTAAGGTGTAGAGAGTTGTCATCTCCAGGGACAGTGAGGTGACACAATAAACTCCTCTTATCAATCTTCAGCTTCCACACACACACACACACACACACACACGTTCACTCCCTGAAGATTTACTCTAATCTTCACTATAACTACTATCCTCACCTTAAAACACGTCAGCAACTTAACATCTAAGGAGGATTTGGAGGAACACAAGTCCTCATAAAGTGACTGTGTGAGCAGATTTAGCCAAGACTGACCACACATATAAAACTGGCTGCCTGCTGCCATATTATGAAATTATGTAAATAAAAACATAAAACACAACAAATATACATAATAAAACAAACAGAGGGAACTCATAGCGGTTTGTGAAACCCTAAGGAAAAAGAACAATATCATTACATTAATTTCTCATGACAACTTTTAACATTTATAACATTTAAAGAAGCAAAACATAAAGAGCGAACACCGGCGCATCAGTCGGTCAACCATTAGCTTAGCCTAGCTTAACGTCGCTACATTAGCATGCTACAAACAAATGCTACACACGCTAAAACTACGTAAACACGCCAACATAACCAGAATAACGTCAAGAAATGGTGTTTGAGTTCCGTTCAAAGTTAAATCCATCGCTGTTTTTGCTTTTCTACCACATTTTAAAACACCTTTACCAATTGTTGACTCACCTGTTCAGAATGAAGCCGGAAGAAATTAGCGCGAAGCAACAGGAAGTGACGTCGTTAAATGTCAAAGGTCAAACGATTTATAAAATAAAAGCCCCTCAAAAGAAATATATACACATACAAATATAGATGCAGTTTTTTAAAAGAAAATAAATAAATAAATGATATAATTATGTTTTTTTAAGAATATGTATTTAAAGTAAAGTCAAAATATCAAGAATAAAATTGATATTTTAAAAATTTTAGTCAATTTTTTGAGAATAAATCAAACTTCTGGCCTTGTGTAAATGAAATAGTGAGATTGTGTTTCACTATTGGTTTTACAAACAATAAGATTATTTCAAACACAGTGTTGTAATTAGTTAATATTAGGCGCCGTCTAGGATTGTTAATCATTAGAAAGCATGAAAACTTGAAAGAGGTGACAACATTTGAAATTCAATTCACTCCAAACCAATAAATTCAATTCACCTTATTTGTCTCAGAGGACCAATTAAAAAGGTCCAGAGAATATTTACAAATTCACATAAACATAGAAAAAAACACAATGAATAAAACATTAGTAAATTTAAGTATAAGTTCATAAACAGATGTGGGGGTATTGATGTCTACACGTGTGTAAAACAGTTTATCAAGTTGATTGATCCTGAATGCCTCACCTCAAATGTCCCAGTGCACTATGGTGTATGGGTTCATACAATAAACTGAAGTCATACATCACTGCCATCAGTGGTTGTATTGATGGTTTCAGTTATTGTGTGAGTGTGAGCCTACAAAACAAACAACAACAACATGAATGACACAAACAAAAATAATATTATTATTTTCAAATATTTCAACTTCATTCTTTAATCCACTTAGACAAACACGTGTTTTGACTTTGTTCTTGACATCTCAGGGACATTACATGGTGAAAGTGAAAGTGATTCTGACCAGTTGTCAATGTGTGTGACTGTGGCAATTACTATCAAGACTCCACAAACACACACATACATACACACACCACCTGGAGGTCAGTGAGTGGACTGGCTGAGAAATGGTTTTCCTTACCCAAGCATGATGCTGATTAAATTAACTCCTGCTGTTACACACATTCCCTCCCACAAGACATGTCACTCCCACAGCAGAGGGAATTAGAGGGAGAGAGAGAGGATGAGGCAGAAACGTGGAACTGAAGTGACAAGAGGGACAAAGATGGAGACTCACAGAAGCTTAATCATTTTAAGGATAAACTGAGCCACTCAGCCGTCACGCTCTCTGCAGCCGAAGCCTCATCAGACGTGTCCAGTACGAGTCTGTCAGCGGAGACGCTCAATCACTCAGCTACAGAACACACTTGACATTTCTGAGGGAAGTTGTTGAAACCAACTGAAACTAAAATCTCCGATTTAATTACAGATGGCACTTAACATCTTCTGGAGGACACTTTGAATACAGATAACCCAAGAGGTATGAAAAAAAAAATAGTCAAAAAGCAGTGACAAAATATGCCCAGCTGCCTGGTGTTCAGCAGCTCAGATGAGCTGAGGAATCCCGACAGGATGAAAGACGCATCTGAACCACAGAACGTTAACTTGAACATTTTTCTCGATGGAAGACGAGAGTTTTGAGCATTTAATTTGTCCTTCACTGTGGGGAATCACAGTGTGTACCTGATGAATTGTTTTAATTAGAAGTGATGAGACACACATCTCTGGTGCAGACCAACTCTGTGATTTACATCAACAGGATCCATGTATTTCTTCAAAGAAACAGCATCTCCACAACCCTGCTGGGAAACTTTGTTCTCCACTCGGCCTGATGATGTATCACTGATGATGAGTCACTCTTTTTTTTTTTTTCTCATTTCAAAAAACTACCTGCAGTAAAAATTAATTGCCCAAATCAATCATTATCATGACTGAGTCAGGGAAACAGCACACATGTGAATATGCAACAGTATTTTGTACATGCATGTTTCTGATTTCAGAGCAGATTCTTTGCACAAAGTTTTACATTTAACCAGGAGACATTTTTGTTTTCTTTTTCTGGATCTTTAGTTGTGTTTGTCTCGAGGTTCTGACGTCTTTCCTCTGGTCTGTAATTATTATCAGAATAGTTTTCATGAATTGTATTGAACATTTTTCAAAAAAGCTGTAAAAAAGCTGAGATCAACCATCCAAACAGAAGTAAAAGTGAAGTGAACATTGCACAGAAACACGACTTCCAGTGAACGCTGCGTGTGCTGCTCTGGATGTGTAAACATGCAGCTGTTTGCTAACACATCAACTTAAAAAGGCGATAGTGTGTCATCACTGTGTTTACAGCTTGTTTGCTTTTCTGACCAAGATGCCAAAAGCAAGTAAAGCAGTTGTTGCACTTTTAATTTCATGATTTATTCCTAACCTGTGATTTTTATTTTTCAGTTTTGGTGTTGGCTGGTTTTTAGCGGCTGTGGAGCAGCGTGCTGGGGCAGCGGTTACTGCTGTCGCCTCACAACAAGAAGGTGCTGAAGCTTTAACCTGCTCAGGTTCAGGTTAAGTTCAGGTTCAGGATCAAAACCAAAACCTGTCATCGGCCCAACTTCTGGAAAACCAGAATGACTACTCTACAGGATCCTGACATGGAGAAAACATTACAAATATACACTTTATTCATGGTGTTGACTGGGATTGGATCCAGTAAGTGAATAGATGGTTGGTTGCATATTCATGATTCTGAAAATGTTGCTTTTAAATGCAACAACTTAATGCAATGGTGGAAAGTTGTGCACATGAAAATAAATAAAAGTTTGCTTCTTTTCCTTTCTTTCCAAACTTCCTCCCAGCTTTTTTTTAAAAAGTGGTGTGTCACTTTAAGAAAGCTAAATGCATGATTCATTTTCTACTGAGAATATTATTCAGAAGTTCTATGGAGTGGGTGCCAGCAAAATCAGTTAAAGGCCTAATTATATGCTGAGATTTCTGTCTCCCAGCCCACTCTTTTCTTACAGTGGCAGCGGTGAGAAATTCATCTGCAGTCTGGAAACAAGAAGAAAGTGGAGAGCAACAGGATCTTTCAGCAACAGATTTATAACATGTTGTCACTTTCTTATACATTTAAAAACAATGACTATATTTGACATTTTCTACTTCAAATTCAAAGTTTGGAAACTGTGTATGAGCTGTATTCATTTTATAGATATCATTATGACCTATAGTCATATATATATATATATATATATATATATATATATATATATATATATACATATATACACATGTGTAACTGTTTTCCCAAGAAAAGAAAAGAAAAAGAAAAAAAAGTCGACAGAAACAGATTTCCGCTGTAGTTTTGTTGAGATCCTTTTCTTATCTCTGTGCTTCTGATGCAAGTGCCCTGCAAAAGCTTTCTTTAGTGAATCCTCTATAATTAAAAGTGAGGCAGTTCATTTAACAAGGCCCCTTTTTACAGGAGGTCTTTAAAGCAATGCCATTAGACTCCACCGCCCACTCTGCCCATGGTAAATACTGAATGGCCTCGCTCACTCGCTCCTCTGAACCCTGGTTTCATCATCTCTTAAACTCTCTTCCCTCTCGACTACAGGCTGCCTTTACCTCCGTAACCTGCATCGTCTCCTCACGTCTTTAACTTTTCGTGACCCACGTTGAGCCTCTGAGACACATTTCTCTTCTCTTTTGTTCGGGTTATTGTTTCAAAACACAGAGCTCACTTTGATTTTCCACGGTTCAGACCAGATAGTAGGCAAGGCAAGTTTATTTGAGTAGCACAATTCGTACACAAGTCACACAATTCATAGTACTTTACAGAGGTAAGGAACAACATTGGAGCATTAAACATTAGATAGATTTGTATTAAAACAATTAGTGATTTGTTCAGTGCTTTGTAAAATAGTAGCAGAGCTTTAACATCTATTCTGTAGCTGAGTGGGAGACATTGTAAAGACTGAAGTCCTGGGGTGATGTGCTCTGATCTCTTTGTTCTGGTTAAAACTCGAGCTGCAGCTGTTTGATACTTTTTTGGAGGAGACCAGTCAAAAGACCATTACAGTAGTCGAGTCTACTGGAGTAGTTTTTATGTTTATTCCAGATGCTTTTTGCTTCAATTTATTTCACTGTCAAGTTGTTAATCCCCTTAGGAGGTTTATGAACCAGATGGTATTTGTTGCCTGCAATTCATTTTCATTGACGATAACAGACATGCTGTAAATAAGTAAAAATTAAATTGTAATAATCATAGCTGGAGTCAGCGACCTTTAAAAAAAAAAAAAAGCTCAAAGACCGTCCCTGTGCTAACTTTATGACAGCTGGTGTGCCAGCAGTTCCTTTGCGATCCAAACACTGTGGAGTGACGCCAAGTCAAAGATCAAATTTCCAATGTCGCTCCGGCGCCTCCGCGAGAGAATGAGATTCAATTAAAGCTCAATATCGGCTCTCTGAGGAACTCCTAGCAGGTGTACACAGCAGATGAGCTCTTGAGTCAGTTAATACCATGAATCACACACAGACAGACACACAGTCATGGACACCGGGTCCTCGTCTGCGTCGCAGCTCAAATTAAAAGTTATGAATTTCAACATGAAAACTTCTTCTGTAGAAACTCAACAGCTGTGAAATAAATGATAAAAAAGTAACATGTCCTTCTGTTATATATAAAAATAAAAGAAAAAAGAAACAAATTGGTGTCTCGCATCTTTGTGCAACGCATGAACCAAATTGTAGATGTAGACAAAGTTGAGGAGTTGAACTGTATTTGTGGGAGTTGGGGGTTACAGATGTCTTAGCTTCTTCTCTTGTTTAAATGCTACAGTAGCACAAAGTGATAGATTATAAGTGAACACATGGCTGCATATTCTACCCTGATGCAGCTACTTTAAATGTCATTTTGGATCAGCACCTTTGTGCCCTTTCTTTCTTTTTTTTTTAGTTGAATGGCAGCAGGACGATGCTGCAGGGCAACATGATGTAAACAGACATACAGCTGATATATTTCTGTGTTGAGCAAATAAACTAAATCTGTCATGTAAAGTGAAAAAAAACTATTATAGAGGATAATCAGTTTTTTGAAGAAGCAAATTATTTTTCCTGTAAACAGGAACTCACCGCTGTGTGTTTCTCCGTGTGTGTGTGTGTGTGTGTGTGTGTGTGTCTCCTGTAGTTAATGATTGTGTCTTGGATCAGAAAACTCTGTTTCCAAGAAACTGTTGTCCCATACAACTAAATTGCAACAATAAATAGATTATACAGAGATTTGAGGGTCTCACTATGAAACCACCAAAATAAATTCAAATAAACCTCACTGATTCACAACTGAGACCAACATTTCAACATCTCCACCTCACCTGGGTTTCATTTGTAAAACTCTACGTAGGAATCAGGTCAAAAGGTGGCGTACGGACAAAAATATTCATTTATAAATCACAATCTGCTCCAAATGTGGCAACACTCGCTGGTAGGTCATACAACCACATCCACAACTGACTGTAAATAGAGAGCAAAATGGCCAGAATTAATATTAATTTATAGAGAAACAAGTTTGGCACAGGCGTAACGTAAGAAACACAAAGAAAAGGAATTTGTTGATCTGACATGAAACCACAGGCAGAGGAGGCAAATAGTTCCTCTGCCTCTAGGAAGGGGGCGTACTAGAGCCCATGGGTCGGTTACGATAATCTCCAGTGAGACTGAAAGACTTTTAAAACTCAAAAAATTAATGAGCATGAACTGTAGAATTACGATGGCAAATTAAAAACACACGGAGGGTGAAGAGGAAATGCACTCCATCTCTAAACCACTATATATATATATATATATATATATATATATATATATTCTTTATACATTTAATGTTAAATTTACTAAAAGATGCTGATATGAGACATGAAACACAGCCACTAGTCAATGTGCAAGCTGCCAGAATGAATGGTGAATTTAAGGTTCTCTATTGTTATATGTCTGAAAGACGTCTTCTCATGTGATATGTGATGTTATACTTTATTTAATTTCTATCACTGAACTAACTTCGATTCGTCCTCCGTGTTTCTTTCTGAGGTCACACTTTTACCTTTTACCTTTGTTGTGATACGCATGGGTCAGAGTTTGCTTTTCATAAATCCCAAACTTTGCGTTGAAAGTGGCGTATGCACTCTTTTGTGTGTACGTAATGTTTATAAATGAGGCCCCTGAACTCTACCATCTGCTCTGTAAAGAACAGGGTGAGCTGGATAGGTGCTAAAAACAGAAAATAATAAAAACAAACTAAACAAAAACATTCATTTACAACAGAAATCACTGTTTACCTGACATGCACGGCCACCCACCAGCTATAATATAATATCATCTACTGCAGAACAGTTTTCCTTCTTCCACAACTTGGCAGCATCTCATCCGTCACTGCTCAGCAAACCTAATGATGCACACCTGTTTTCAATATCATTGATTGAGTGGACGATCCACACCTCAACAACAACAACAACAACAACGAAATGACATCATGCATCACCACGATGGAGCTGACCTCCTTTAACACATCATAACACAAAGAAACCCACACAACTGTACTGTTCTTTATATATCCAAACCAGCTGATGAACTAATGAATGGACATTGATTTTAAATTAATGCTTTCACACAAACATGGACACATATGATGTTTAAAAATAGGAAGCAAAGACAAATTATAGCCTGTAGTTTGTCATTTCCCTGGAAAATAACTATTATTAATGTTTTATGTCGTGTTGCCTAGTCAACAGAAACAAAAAGCGCTCAGGTTAAAAGAAATGCTTAAATGCTTAAAGTTGCTTAAGGTTAGAAACAAGTGGGAGTCATGGATAAAAGAAAACAATGTCTCCCGCCAAAGAGGAAACAGGAAGAAAACATCACAATCACAGATTATGCACTCAGTTGGACAAGTTGTGATTCCCAAAATGTCCATCCATCCATCCATCCATCCATCCATCCATCCATCCATCCATCCATCCATCCATCCATCCATCCATCCATCCATCCATCCATCCATCCATCCACCCACCCACCGTAGAGCCACCGTAGTCTCACATACGGGAGATCTGAGGGGTATTTATTTATTTGGTTGCAATCTGCAACCTCACCAGTAGATGTCACTTGATCCTATAAATGAGTCCTTTAGTTGGCGCTCTAACTGGCTGCACAGGTCAAAGCTGCTGCTATTGATGGTTTACTTCTTGTGTGGATTCAGAGCCCAGGACATGTTATTGTCTTGAGGTTCTGAGACAGACCTCCTTCTCCAGGCAGTGAACAAATCCTGCCCACATAGATTGACAATCTGTGGCCTCAACTCCACCATTAACCTTTGCTTTAAAAATCTATAACTACAAAACATTTGATTGGTTGAGGTAGTCGGCTGGCAGACACAGTCTGAGAGGATATCTGTGTGTGGGAAAACTCAGCTCGAGGGAAAACGGTGACGAGAACAACAAAAAAATGTGCTTGTCACGGTCGGTGTTAAGTGTGAGAAAACATGTTGCCAGCAGTGTAGAAATATGAAACAATAAAAAATAAAAGAAATAAGACATGGCTAATGTGGTCTTTTCAAGACAGAAAACTTTGTGAATTAATAAAAAAGTGTTGACCTCAGGTAAAATAGCTCATTTTCTGTTGGAAAGGTAACTTAGAGAGGAAGAAAAATATCATTTTCAATGGTGAAATTACCAATTTTTTTCAAAACAACAAACAAAATTAAAAGTCTTCATTAGTATTCATGCGTAGATAAAACACAGAGTCTATTTTCTTTCAGCTTCCAAGACTAGAAAAGGCTTTGCACATTCTTTCCAAATCTCATCTCTTTTTTATTGCCAACAGTGGGCAGACAATTAACCTGAGCTAAAAACCACACAGGATCATCAGCCGGGGCCAATCCTGCCTCTGTATTGGACAACTCCATTAACCATAATCCCTTTGGCACGCCAGAGGTGAATCCAACACACACACGGCTGCTATTGAGGAGGAATTAGACTTTGCTCTGAGGGTTTATAGGCTGATGACAGGAGAAGGGAAGAAGGGGAAGTTGTTGGTTCATTATGAAAAGAGGTTGAAGATATTAGCAGGAAAGAAATACTTCCTGAAATAAAAATGTGGCTCGGCATCACCATGTAATAAAGACTTAGGCTACATCTGTAGCGGACCAGTGGAGAATATATTCATTCGTTTACATATGGGCACATTCATCCAGATACTTGAAGAGGTAACGATGAACATGAAAGCATCAGCTTAACATTACAAAAGGAAGAATATATGAAAGCAGAGAAAGATTTGCAGAAAACAAACTAACAAGGTCTGGACATTAAGAGAAAACGTAAATGCTCTGATCTGAAAGATGTCAAAGTGTTTTCATCCTCTTCCCTCCAGATTTTGTTTCTATAAATTTATGTATGTAAATCTGCAACAGCTGGTGTTGAGGAAAACATGAGCCAAAGGGGACATCATCATCTCTCAATCATGTAACGAATCCACAGCGTAGCTATTAGGCTGAGATTAAAAAAACACACTTTTTAAGTGTCAAAAAGACAGTACATCAAAAAACATATCTGACACTGAGTGAGATAAAAAGCAATGACTGTGTGATAAATCATGTTTTTACAGCTTCTTTTTCTTTGCGCCACATGTTGCAGCTGTATGTTGTTGTTTAAGTTTAAAGCAGGCAGCTGCTCCTCCATCCAACTGAGCCAATTCAGACTGAAAAAAGACAATTCATCTGCTGGTGATTCATCATTATGTCTCCATAACAACCATAGTATTTATGTAATGCCGTGTCTGTCAGATGTTCAATATAAACAGGCTTTTATAATATGGTTTTAAAGCCTGAGTATATTGCTCTGTAACTGGGACATCTTGCCTATATTTAACTTTTGAAATGATTTGGGCTGAATCTTTGCCAGACGTTTTCTCTATAAGAGGCCGCTTGTCTGCCAATTCCTAAAATGGACTCAGAAAACACAAATCACATGGATTTGATGATGTGAATGTTACACTGGATTCTGGTCCAGGTTAATCCACTTGTCAGTGAAATGCTTGTGAGAATCTACTTATAGACCTATCAATCATTTTAGTTTTTTGTTTTTTTTAGATTATTACATAACTGAGACTAATAAACAACACAACAGGACACAAAACAAAAAATAGACTAGAATAATAACAATCTGTCTTTTCAACTGCACATTGATCCATCACGGTCACAGATTGTGACCTCAGACTGTGACCTCCAATATGCTCTGGGCCAGTTTCTGCTGAGTGTGAAGCTGCAGGGATGAGAGTCAGCACCTCCACGTCCAGGCCGAGCTGCTCTGATGGAAAAGGATGAATTTCTGCTGTTGTTGAGTGGAGGAGTTTACACATCTCTATGTCTCATATGTGCATAAAGTGAAACGTGAGGTGGAGCGGTGAACTGGTGCAGCAGCAGCTCTAATGCAGATGTTGGACTGGACCATTGTGGTAAAGAGGAACCTTTTGATTTGGTTGTGATCTTTCATTTAATGACTGAAAGACTGAGATCACAAATACAAGTGACTGAAATAAGTTTCCTCCATAAAGTAGCTGCTTGGATAACTGCAGGGGCCTATGAACAGTTGAGTTGGTTCATCTGATGTTGATGCCTCTTGGGTACAACTCCACTGAAGGTTTCCTGGACATGGTCCAATTGATAGGTAGCCTTGGGGTAGACCAGAAGCGCCACCATATAGATGATATAATTCATGTGGACTAGAGACACCCCAGAATGAAATGGAAACAATTCCTGAGATTAACTGACAAAATAAGAGTTTAAACTGATAGATGTTGCTCCATTTTTTTGATAGAAGCATCAACAGATAAGTGATCAACCTGACAGATGGATAACATGTTAGCCAGTAGTTTAAATGGTTTTAGAAATCATATAAAATCATGTTTCTGTTTATCTTTTTTAATTTAACAGCTCTGGTTGAATGTTAAGTCATATTTGTGTTTTACAAGCAGACCAATCCTGATAAAAATCTCAATCTCATTGCTCCATCAGCCACTGTCAGTGAAGAAATTCCTCCTACATGACAGATTTTCTATTGTATTGTTGCTAAACGTTGGAACAAAGTATTAGGACCACAATAAGCCCGTCTCTGACTTAAAGCGACTGTTAAACTTGGCTTTAGAGGCTCTGAGCATGACTGATGAGTCATTTCATGAATCAATTTTCCATTAAAAACTTTCAAAGCTTTTGATGGATTTTGCTTTTGCACCGCTCTGAGTGGCTTTCAAGACGATGAATATATCACATCCACATGTCAAAAATGTTGTTATTATACAAGAAGCATAATCAGGATATCACTTTATAGCAAAGAGGACCATGTCGGACACTTAGTACCAACACAATATGAGCACAGAGACTTCAATTGCTGACAAAGCTCCACAATGAGTTAGCTGAGGGGAAACCCACTGTGGCTTGATAACATCAAGAAACAGAAAAGCCTCATTGTCTGCTACAACAGAAAGGCCACATTGATTTTTAGTAGCAAGCACACACAGCCCACTCCGCCCCCTTTCTCCTCCGTGCTCCACCAATGACTTTATCTCAAGAGCGAAAGCTGATTAAACATTTTCAGCCTCAAAAAAAAAAAAAAAAAAGAAAATCTCCGTAGAGACAGGAGGGTAATTGAAGTTTCACCTCCTCGTCCCTGACAGCTTCTATTTTCACAGTTTTCGGACTTACTCGTGCAGTGTTGACTTGTGATAACAAAAATGATAATGTGATGACGACGAGGCGTTGCTTTATTCATATCCTCTGAGTAGATTTTCTTGTTAAAATGTGAGAGCTTTCTCTTCAGTTCAATCAGGGTCTTTCACACATTTTAGTAGGACAAATACTTGGTAAATGGGGATTGAAGGTTTGAACCTGGGTCTTTCCAGCCAAATGAAGCACTGACACACCACACTGCCTCCTGAAATACTAGCAGATATGTCTTTAGCACCTGTGCCAAAGTGAATCAGCTCCTGGGAATCAGCTTTAGTCTTATAGTTGACCTCAGACTGCCAAAAATATCTGTTCTCTTCAAGAATAACCATTATACACTGCTGGGAATATTCTTCAAAATGTTCCTCTCAGAGGTTGATGCCTCTCAAGGAGTCAAGCCAATACTTTAGAAGTGTTGTAATATTTCTAGTATATGACTAAATTTACATTTAAAAAAAAGATGTTTTTGTTAATGAGTTCAGTGAAATGCAGCCTGGTTCAATTTCAGTCCGTGTCGCCCAGATCCTCTGGCACATCTGCTCCAGGACCTCTCATCTCACCCTGCAATATCCACTGCTGATGTGCACAGCCAGAGCAGATGGTATGTATACGACTCAAACACACACACAAAGATGTGGATGAGTACACACTTACCACTTACCTGATATACACACACAGACCCTTGTTTGTTTTCCCTTTTAAAAGCATGTGAGTGGGCTGCGATGGAGCTGGAGGACGGTGAACTGGACAAATATTGTTGCGAGGTGAGATTAATCAGAGCACGGCGTTGGGCTGCAGGCTACACAGGAGGATGTGGCCATTTTGAATGCCTGATTAGGTTTGATGGACGAAGTGATGACTTTGCTTGGCGATCCAGTTCCATTAGAGGTGAAGCTGACACAACAACGACAATAGTTCAAGGGCAATGAGATGATATGCAGCGACTATAAGATGAGAACCTGTGGAGATGAATGTGAGGCACAACGGTAAATCTGTCTTGTGTGTCACTTTTGTTTATAATGAGAAACAACACAGAGCTTTACTTTCCATCCTGCTTAAAACTTTTTTAGTTTCACAGAATAGAAAAGTTGGTAAGAATATGTTTTGACAGAGTTGAAAATGGAAGGAACAGACAGACACTGAATAAACAAAGAATATTTTTGCAAATTTGACTTTGTGAAAATGTCATAAATAACACAGAGCAGAAAACACCTGTTGAATAACTTCTATAACGATATTAAAATGATGTTTTTCTGTTTGCATGATAAAGACTGGATCAACTCTGTAGAAGAAAGCATGTAAAATATGTTTATAAATGGCAAAGAAAAGCCAACAAAGCTTCCAGCAGCAGTGGAGGTTGTAGAGAAAATACAACATACCGATACAGAATTATCGTTTGTGGCACAAAGCATTAAACGTCATATGGAGAGATTATTGTACTGGCATCACATAGATCTGGATTTTCCTGAAAACATAAATGAAATAACAAGATTTAATGTTTCCTTTTAAAATGATCATGTGATCATTTGGGATGAGAGCGTTACAGCTGGTGTCTGACACACACAACATGAACACACGTCTGCAGCCAGTTTCCTTCCTGACCAGAGAGATAAGTGAGTGAATGTGGGGCTGCTGGTTGGTGCTGATGGTGCTGGTGCTGGTGCATGCAGATGGAGAGTGGGTGGAGAGTGATTTATTGTGAAGGGACGTGGTGGGTGTGATGCCAAAGAGGGGGCTGTGTCAGAAAAAAGCACAGACATACAACTGAGCGGTTACAGGAGCAGGTGTGCTGCTTTTCTAAAGCAAATGCATTAATGCTAAATGGAGAAGCAGCTGATGAAATATGCATCACAGCGTCATCACTTCCATTCACGTGTGTGTGTGTGTGTGTGTGTGTGTGTGTGTGTGTGTGTGTGTGTGTGTGTGTGTGTTGATCGTACCTCTATTCACTGTGTGTGGTTGTTTGTCACATATACTTTGTTAATCTTTAATTGCTTAAAATGTTTACAAAGGAAAAAATATGGAACATAATGTTTATGTTTGAGACATATGTGTAACTGTGTGAAGTTTACAATCTGTGCAGCTCAGTCTCTTCACACCAGCGTGTCGACATATTGACCGAACAGCATGTGAATGCAGACATGTGCACAGATACAATATGTTCATCTTTACATATATTAATCTTTATATATAACCTCCGCAAAACAGTCAGATAACTTAAAGTGGTTGCAACTTAACATATGAATCTAACATTTTGTCGTAGATGAGATGTAAATGATCAGTGATGAGACACAAACACAATAAACTGGTCTCCTGAACAAAAAGCAACTGTGACCACTCAGATCTCTACAAGGCTGATTTTTTCAGGAGATGATTTGACCTGGATTGAGGCCACAGGAATCAATCAAAAATGGAGGATGAACGAGACACAGGACAGTTGAATGATGACGGTGACAAATCTACAAACACGCTGCAGATGCATGTTGTCAGGCAGGTGTCGATTATCAGTTCCTCCAGGTTTTCAGGCCTTTTTGAGATTGTTGAGGTTTCCAGATTTTCTGGTGGCTTTTTTTTTTTTTTTTTTTAAATTGTGATTAAAGTTGTGGTGTTTTTAGGTGTTTTGTTGTCAAGATATAATACAGTATCATTTTAAAGGCTTTAAAGGCTGGTCTGATGTCCTCCCTGTGTTTCTAAGATTCTTGTGAGTTTCTCGGTGACAAAGTTGTGTCTCGACAGACGACTTCCTCTTGTTGCTCCACAACAATGTAAAATAGTTTTCCCCCTCTTACTTTGATGAACTCTGCACAGATACTGTTTGTCTTGGTCCTTGTCTTGGACTCTAATAGAGTCAAAGAAACAATGGTGTTGGTGGTGATTGGTCAAAAACTGCAAGGTTGCACAGAATTAAGTAGGATTGTTCCACAACTCTAAAGACTATGTCCATGTACAGTATTGTATATAGTCTGTGCAGAAAATTACATTTGGTTAAAACCTCTTGATGTTAAATGAGGAGAAATCCTAACATTTGCTCAGAGGCAGGTTTGACTGACTCAGTTATCTGACCTTTACAGAACTCTGTTTCTCAGAATGAACTGTACTCTAAACCACACAATGCAGCTGAAACACTAAAGATAAAAAAAAACCTCCACTGTGATTCTTGTCCAATTGGGCGAAAAGCTTTATGCTCCGTGACATGTAGAGTACGCTCGGTAAGTAACAGCACTGTAACGTCTAACAGGAGGGACATCTGCCTCAACTCCTTTCTCTCTCTCTCTCTCTCTGACTTCCTGTGTTGTCCTCTGTTACATTACATAATTACTGATCATGCTGCCATTTCCTAGATGCTTTCTGATTTCTATGTCAACATGTATGTGTTTCTGCAGTGAAATGTTGCTGCTGTTCTCTAACTGAACCACACTGGATTTGCCCTTTGTGCTCAAATAAAACCGTAGTTTTAAACATGACTTGAAAACATAACCTTGTTTCGAAAAAAAAAAAAAAAAAAGCAGCAGATACCATAACTATATGCAGCAGCATGGCACCATACACAATCTCATCAACATCTGAAACCCTCCACTACATTCACCTTGACCTGGGGCAGTAAAACCAGGGCATGAATATCCAAACAGCAAACACATCACTGATGTAACACTTGACCTCTCGGTCATAAAGTCTTTACTGTCTTGTGCCTCCATCTTTCTTTCATCACCTCTTTTCTTTTTTATACTTGTTACTTCTCCCCCATCATGTTTTCCCAGTGCTTCCCTCTTTTTTTTTACATGAACCCAAAACCCCAGAAAGGCAAAGCAGCTCAACCGTGGAGCTGCTCAGCAGAGGAAAGAAACTGCAAAGCTGCACTAATAACGTCCCCCTGAATATTTTAGACACAATTTATTTTTAATCCGCCGGCTGGAAATCAGAGTGATTCAGTTCCATATTGTGGCCCCTGAGGGTGTTTCGTTGCTCATACTTTTTTAATGACCACAATTCTGTCTGTCCAGAGGGAGGGATGGAGGGAGCCTGGACTCAGGAAAACCAGCCTGTAACTCTGAAGGTAAAGACATGAAAACTCAGCTGGGAGTTTAAATCAAGATGAGATTCTGACAGTTGGGGTAAAAAAGTGGCACCTGTGCCTCGAAAATGACTGATGGCCCAAATTTAAACCAACCAAAAATAGCCACTTTTTCCAATAAAAACACTGCAGGTAAAATAATAAAAACTTTGTTGGACAAAATACTAACATTTCGATGTCATGTAATACACATATGTGATTACAGGAGCAGCAGGATTCATTTTGTAACTAGTTTTTGTGGCTTTATGCCAATTATTAGCATGTATTATAACTGCATCGAGTGCTTCGGCTGCACAGATTACATCAAATACATCAGAAATACAATTCAGAATCTGACTTAGTGGCCTCGAGGGTTAAGATGGTTCCTGTATAACAACATCGCTCTGGGTTTAAGTCCAGCCAGAGGCATGTTGTCTGTTCTTTCCTGATTATGAGGGTACTAAGGTCTATACATAAACGAGAGAGAGAGACCACAACTGCACAGAAATGTCCATATACATAACGCTGAGATTGCATGTTGCTGCTGCTCTCTGTGGCTTTAAGTGCATCGTTCATTGCCGAGCTTCACTTAGCACGCTCATTGTATTCATTAAAATTTAATTAAATAAACACAAATTCTCTCCTTCATCTATGTGTTGCTGTGTTTGGCATCATATGTGACTCATGCCTCATTTAAGACTCGCTTTGATTGGCACCTAGACTCACAGTTTCCATACATTTTTATTGTGTTGAGGACCAAGTTCAGACTTTTGCGAGGGTCATTATCAAAGATTGTATTACTAAATTAGAACTGTAGAGATTTGCTTCTCCAACCACAGCAGCAGCTCTGATGTTTTCTCAGGGGAAATGAGGAAATAGGTTACAAACAAATCGACAAAAGGGACCAATGAAGCACGAAGTGAAGGTGGAACTAAATATTACACTCAGACACAGAGATCATCTTGATATGTATTCATATAGTTGGGGTATATAATGCATACACACACAGTAAGACACTCCATCCTGGCACTGGTGACATACTTCATATGATAAAACAAAATGTCAAAGAGAATATTAGTACACTGAAGGTTATTTAATAACTACTCACACTGGCCTGGTCACATAGTTGGATGTTATATTTAGCCTATATTTTGGAAAAAATCGGAAAAGAGAGAATAAATATGTTGATACATTTATTTTTTTATTCATCTTTAACATGTATTTTATTCCTCAAACCAGTTCTGGTGTAACAATGTACCAAAAAGTGTTATTTTCAGTTTTATTACATCCAAAGTGTGATGTGTATGTTTGTGCTTGTATTAATCACATTTGTGAACATAATGTGGTACAATCTTATATTTTGGCCTGAGATTAAATAATTCTTCTCATTGTAGCTTCTGTTACTTTAGGTCAAATAAATGTCCTTAGAAGTGACGAACATCATTTTCTGTATGTGCTGCAATATACTCGAGGCATTTAACAATCACACAAAATGGTCCCACTAACTGTATCTGTGTAGTGATCAGCATTTGCAGATCATCAGTAGCCTGCGGGTTGTTCAGGCAGACTGTTCACAAACCCTCCCTCTTTCACTGGAACACTACTTTTCTTTTATCTCTACCATATTGTGAATGTAGGCTGTTTGCTACCTTCCAGCGAGCTTGTGCTTGAATATTCTGTTTCTAGAAAGTACCGTTCACTATGTTCATGTAGTAACTGCACTATGTGCGCCTGTTTGAAAGAAATTATTTAGCCGACACTCTTATGTAGAGCAACGCACGGTAGGAACACAAATGCATTTCTTAAGTTACAAAAATGACAAGCAATCAGACAATGTCGGATTTAAAAACTAAAAAAAAAAAAAAAAAAAAACCTGGAGCCTTGGACAGAAATGTGAGAATATGTGGTTCTTAATAATGGAGGTTTGATGTAGAAAATACATGATTAGAATCAGAAACAACAACAATGTTAAATAAAAGGCAGGAACTAAAAAGAAAGTGTTTGTTAAATCATGTAAGATGAGAAGACACATGTGATTCATGCTGCATGATTGGAGGTTGTTTGAGGAGGAGGTTGCCATTGCTGATTGAAATCCTTTTACATTTGTTTATTTTCATCAATGCTGATTGTAGAGGAGAAAGGATTAGCAATCAGAGATTTTTTTTTTATTATTATTTCTTCACAATATCTGTCACGTAAGAAATGTGGAGTGACATTTTATTCCTGCACATTAAGGTCCCCAATTATAACACATCCATCTGAAATATTTTTCTTTTTTTATTATTCTTAGTTTTGAAAATACTTTTTTCCCCTGGCTACCTGAATCACATCTTCTTTTATTTGAGACCATATCTCCAAACACTCATATCTTAACTTTTACTTGGTTCTTCCATTATACTGTAGCTTCAGTAATGAAAATGAGAGTTACTTCATGGGCAATAATCCAGAGGTTCAGACAGGCCAACTGTAATATTTGTACATGCATTTGAAATAGAAGTTACGGTCAGAGATCATTGCTGATTCTGACTAGGAATACATTTATTCTATAATATATGAAACCCACAATGGGTCTTTCATTAACTGGTGATATTGGAGTCCACTTACTGTCTGTCTGTCAATAGACACCCATTGTCTGTTAAAGGGCTCATAATGTTTAAGTAAGATATTAGCTAATCAAAACCCTGATACATTTAATATAATGGGTTATGAATTATTGGATTCCCTTACCTCTCTCATAGACGATATTCAAAACCACTTCCTGTCCGTAATAAACTTCCATGTACTGTTCTGGTTTGAAGAGACTCCAAACACACCAACAACTCAAATTAATATATAGTGAATTCAAATAATTCATAGAGGCAACATCACATTTTAATGGTGTGACACTTGATAATACATCGTATCTAATCCCCCATTACTGAGACTGATACAGGTGGTCATAGAAAATAATAATGTTATTTTCTAGTGATCAGAAAATAAATGACAAATAACTATCGATTGATGGGCTGAATTGTTGCATATGCATATGTAGGTTTAACTACAATTTACAAAGATCAAATATCCAGATTTTCCACTTTAGAGGCTGATAATACCTGGAAATAAAACACTGTCTACATGACATGCATTTTAAATTTGCTGTTAAAGGTTAAATTAAGCAAGAAGAACAGAGGACTGAGGACGGTACCTTGAGGGACACCATCAGGAATAAACTGACGCCAAATCATTTATAACTGCAATGAGATTTCAAGCTGTATATAATCACTCAAGCAAAAGCTTCATGGGAATGGACTGATGGCTAATTTATGTCAGTAAATGTTAGTGCACTAATTGCATGAATGCATTTTTGTGCAAACTTCTGTACAAGTTGATGAATTGCATGATACATTAATGTTTAATATGTTGCAAAGTAACATAAAAAATTCAACGTAATAAACTCAGCTGTTTTACCTTCAGAGAATAAGACTTCAATGATTAATTGTAGCAACAAAATATGATGTTTTCAGACACATATTTCAATGGAGTTTAGACTTTAGTGAAACTGATGTAAAGAACATATTTTAAGTGAGAAAATGAGTTAAATTATTAACACACAGCTACAATGGGCACTTTTAGTCTCAACCACATTTTACAATATTAATACCATTAACCATACCTGCCTGTCATCTCAGAAACAACACACCTTTAATTGAACTCAGGGACACTACAGCATTAAGGAAAATCTCCCACTGTGCCGTGAGGATGACAAGAGAATACAGAGAATAAAACCCTAACTCTACTATATCTGAGGCTATAAGATTATTAATCTACTAATTGTTGAATAGCACTTTAAAATTAAACTGAAAGTCCTGAATGGCGGTTTGTTAATCCCTCATGATATGCATCGTCTTTGCCAAAGAAACAATGACATGCACTTTTTCAATTTCAGCAATTAAATAATACATTAAAGTGATTCCCATTTGAAATGTAAGGGGGGAACTTATTGGACTCCAAGTCACTGAAGTGTTTCAGTCTGTCTATGTCTCTCTGAACCATGTTCAGGGATTCAGCTGGAGCTCCATGTGAGGCCCCCCCCACCTTTTATCCAAAATGCCGTGGGTGATCTTTGTTCGCTCAGCTGTATAATGACAGTGGTGCCTGAAAACACTATCAGGGCTTTTTGGCGGAGGGGTGTAAGAACACAAAAATTCAATAATGCAGAAAATGCTAATGTATTACCTTTCCCACAGGGTTGCTGGCATAAGGAGTTATTATAGTTGATGATCAGACGTAGGTCAAATGATGGGATTTTAGAAGCTGACAACCTTGGATGCTCATTATTGTGTCCTTCCTGAGACTTGGCTGCTCGATCCAACTCCAGTATTAGAATGACATCATCTAAAAAATGATTCTTACAGCCTCTTTAAAGTTCAGCAAAGTTTAAATGTCGATGGGCTGTTAAACTCATTTTATAATGGTAATTCCTAACTGACCTTTTGCAGTTTGTCAACATTTTTACTGAGGTCGCTCATGTAAAGGCAGTCGGTAGGTAGGTAAAGTGGGGATTTCTTGTTGCAGTAACATGATTGACCACTGGGGCATATGTGTAGCAAAGCAGACAAATTACCGTATTGAGACTAAACCAACAGGTGGCGTCAAACGTCAAGCGAGTCAGAGCTTCTTCCTCTCACTCACACACCAGTGACCTGGTGAGATGTGACCATGACACAGACTCACTAAAAAAAATGTTGAACAAGTTAACAAACAGCAGAGGTGTTTCTCATACACTGATGAGACTGTGGCTATGTTATATTTTCAAAATTGGGCCGGTGATAACTGTCCTCTGAGCATTACGGCCACCAAGTGGTTGGTAGCCGTAATGCTAATGCTAATGTTTTCATGCATGTTAGATACCGCTCCTAGGGGTCGCCTGCGTAGCAGCATACTGTATTTATGCCGTGCAGCTGTTCGCGAGTTTGAATCCCCATCTAGACGAGCTTCCCTGTATGTGCTCTCCTCCATTCCTGTCTCTCTACACTGTCTCTAAAATTAAGGGTAAAAATTATGATAAAAACAAAATAAAAAAATCTACTCTCAGGTGATGCATGCTTGCTACTACAGGTCATGTGCCAAATATTCTAATTACAACAAAAGAAAAATAAATATCAATAAAATAACTAACTTTTGTGTATTCTGTAAGACAACAGAACAATGTAACCTGATAAAATATATTGAAGAAAGCAAATTTAGGCAGTAGCTTATAGTCCAACAATGAAAGTGAACAAGTCATGACCACATAGTACAATTTATTAATTTATTAAAAACATCTGCTACAGAGGAAAACTGAGTCTTAGTGAGGAAATAGTTGGGCGCTTTGTAATGTGGTACACCATCTGTGAAGTTTAAATTTCTTAGTTATTGAATATCAGAACTATTAAACTTAATTTATTATATTATCCTATTTATTATTATTTTTTATTATTATCATGGTTATTCTAGTTTTAGTATCATATGTCTATGCTATTCCCATCTGTCCAATCACACCCTGTTACCAGACAGGCAGGATTTTTGACCTTTGAACTGCTCACAAAGCATCCTGGGAGGTGTAGTTTTTTAGGAAATTAGCCATTATAGGTGTGGAATTTACATCTTGTAAACAAGACAACAAAGGTAAGACAGGATTCATGATTGTGTTTATGGATCATTTGAATGTTATTGATTATTCTATTGCTGCTGGTTCAGTCAGTTTTTGATAGATTTTGATTGGATCTTGTTGTTTTAGAATCTATGAGACCTCCGCTCTCTGCAGAGACGTTGCTTGTTTGTTTACAAAGCACCGTGTGGAAAGGGGGAGTCCCAGTTTGAGTTGATGTCTTTTTGTGGAGTTTCTTTACTTTTTGTTTACTTGTTTTTTGTTTTAACTGTGTTTGGTGATTGTAGAAATGGTTTGTATCGGCTTTTAGCATTAGATTCTGACGTTTCTGAGGAACACATGTCAGTGTTTATGCTGTACATGCTGTGAAATCAAATGTAACCTACTTTGCCCCCGGTCCCAGGGGCGTTAGGGAAGAAGAGGTTAAAATTGTAATCCTGCTAAATAATCCCCATTTTCACTAAATGTAACTGCAATCTGAGTGTGTCTTTTTTTTCTGTAACTGAAGGGGAAGACAGTTACCTATTTTTTTGTATCCTAATTACATAACGCTGTTACATGTATTCCGTCACTCCCCGAGCCTGGGTTGAGATCAGGAATAAAGTGGTGGGTGGGGGGTTGGCATGGGTTTCCATTTAGAAACAGAAAACTGCTGAGGAGCACCTGTCGTCACAATCTGTCCACCTCCTCATCAGTAGCTCGGTGAGTCTGCTCAGACAGAGGCTGCTTCAAAGCTGCAGTCGTGATGTTCGGATGAAATATTTGATGTTGATTTGCATCTCTGCTTCTCTGAATCTCATGACAACTACATTTGTCCCTCACAAAAACACAACATATCACTCTCTCTCCTCTCTATCTGTTTGAAGCATTTATCCATGCTCTATTTTCTTCTATCTCTGTATGTCTCAGTCATTCTTAATGATCAGTGGAATCACGTTCCAGTGAGAGATACCTTCTCCTTTGTGTGTTTTTCAAGGACAGGTCATTCACCAGATCATCCATCCCTCCTTTTTTCCTATTCCTACCATGTCCTGTGGATGGTATGTTACTGGTTCTTTGATAAAGGTAGATAGATGAAGTTCATCTGGTGCAATGAGCGTAAACATAATATTAATGGCAGAGGCCCCTGGGTTTTCTGGTTAATAGGTTGTGACACCTTGGCATGGGCTTGATAGATCAAGTGCCAAATAGTCGAAGGCTGGAGGCATGGAAAGCCTTATTACAGCCTGACAGAAGAGAGTAGCGGCCGAGATCCATCACCCTCTGGGGAGCTGTGTACATGTGTGTGTTTGTAGATTTAGAGAGGGTGGTGTGTGTGAGGAGGACATCACTGGCAAACGGAAATCTACTGAGTGCCAAGTTTCACACAAGGTGAGGCTGTTTTTGCCCTCTGGACTACCGTGAATATGCCATGTGGGTGTTTGTATGTCTCTTTCACAAAAGGCTTAAAAGTTGAACCCTCGAGCAACACAGCGTGTTGGTATTTTATCTGTGTGGACTGGAGATGGATTTTGAAAGGTGTTGCAACTCAGCAAGTGAATATTGTGAAATTATTCGACAGCATTTCCAACTGGAACCGAATGAGATAAAATAGAAAATGCTATTCTTCAAATAATAAAGAATGTATAAACATTTATATAATAAAAGACTTAATCAGGAATTGATTGAATCATTTTCTTTCCACCTGAAATGTGTTGTTTTTGTTTTGGATACAGACTAGTGTCTTGTTCTCACAAAGAAGTTTCTGATCATGGGTATTTATTGGCTTAGCATTAGAAGAAATATGAAAATAATATAACTTTGTAATTATTTCTGATTAGGAAATGGCAAAATACACAAGTTGAACATAAACACACTTCAGTTTTCATGCTGATCAAACGGCAGTGACCTGTTTTATTATTGTGTGGCGTCATTATGCAGACCCCATACTGAGATCACATCATATTAGCTGATGGATTTAAGTAGCTTTTGAATTCATACTGGATGGACTGGTCTACTTTTATAAAAATAAGTATATATAATAAATAATAAATATATATATAAAAAAGCTATCTTGCATCAAATGAACTACACCTGACTGCAATAGATGGACCGAGGCCCAACACGTTTTCAGGCAGTCATGGTGGAGCCTTCGTTTCATCACCGCCAAAGTTCACTTGGCGTTTTAAATGAACCAGACCAAGCAGATACACACATTAGAGTTTCTTTGAACAGAACCAAACAAGATAGGGGTGAAAATGTCCCAAGTGTTTTTCTTCAAGCCAAAAATCATTCATTTGAACGTTGATGCCAAGAGGTCCTTTCAAAAGAAAATGCTTCTCATTCATCGTCAACAAAAACTTTCACACACATGTAAAATAAACTCATAAAAAGTAAAAACACATTCTGGAAAAATACATTGTCTTGATTCCAGTGCTAACATTGCAGCCATGCACACACAGCAAGCTGCCATCAACATCAAGCCCTGAACATGGAGAATAATAATGTCCCTATCAATAAATAAAGAGAGCTCCGCTTAGCACACAGCGTGAGGAGCAACGCTCTAGCTGGGAGTGGAGATCAGTCAGCACTGAGCATTCCTGGGACACAGCTGGAAGTTATGTTGGGTAACAGGCAGCCAAGCAGTGTGTGAGACCATCCTGTGGTCCAAAGGTCACATGACTTGATGTCGCAAGTTGATTTTTGGAAACACTGTGACCTACACCCACACCAGCCAAGGTGAAGTAATACGGCTTTCACATCGGCAGCAGTATGCCGCTTTGCTTGCTTCTCTGCTCAACACGACCAATTGTGGTTGCGTTGTGCCTGCTGGTCATGCAGAGGGTCGCCTGCTGATAATAGGCAGGGTTTTCAAAAACACATCACGTCTGCGAACAGTGTTTTGGTGTGTAGTGTCGGCTACAGCATCTGTAGAAATGGATCTGTCTTGACATCTGAAAAGAGATCAGGGAACTCACTGATGGTCAGTATTAGCCGCTCACCCATGTTGTTTTGTTGTTTGGACTACAATTTTTTCTTGAGCGCATGAGTTCACGTCAAGCGTTTCATGGTCAAAGTTGAGCCAAGTTGAACTTTGACTACAGCGAGTGGTAGGGTGGCAGCAGCGAACTGCTCTGGCGCTGGGAAAACAACTGAAACCAAGGGGGTTCAGCCCTCTTGGTTTCAGCTACTGCGTGCAATCTGAAAGTGCCTAAAGGCTTTCAGTTTGGAGGTTGGAAATGCTCTCAAATTGTAATAATGGCCTCACCTCCTGTAAAATCTTTCAAAAAGTAAAAAGTTGGGATTAATTTTTTTGTCTTTCAGTTCCTAATATTTATCAAAAAGCCAAACAAGACATCTTGCTGGTTATTTATTTGGCCTTTCTTCTACTCTACATAACTACAGGAGTATTTTCCATCCATGGGAAATTTCCATTCATCCTGAAAGTGTGTCTCACTTCCTGTGGTGTCTGGAGGGAGAGAGAGGGTGAATATCCACATGTATTCAAAAAGCCACAGAAGATATCCTGCTGGTTATTTATTTAGCCTTTCTTCTACTCTATATTACTACAGGAGCTTGTAAAACTCACGTGCATGTGTGCTTGTCCCTACCTTCCTGTAGATGAAGACAAGCAAACTATAATCTTAACAGGATATTCCTCCTGGCCTTCAAATCAGCAATGATGCCAAAAACCTGGTGCTGCTGACAGACCTGCCAACACCCTCAGCTGTTGAACTGCATCTTGTCCAATGCATGGGGCAGATAAGGATTGCTTGCTCCTGTCACCATGGGAAATGTCATGACTCTGTAAACAAAGATGGTTATCAACATATTTGGTTAGATAATACCACTCTCCAATGAAACATTTACTGTTTCATTTGAGGTCAGTTCAGTACATTATTTGCCTTATCTGTTTATGGGAGGAAAGAGATTGCATTAACTGATAGTTTCTGTTTTGTCCTCTCATTTATATTTTGGTACAGAAAAAGAAGATACAAATCTTGGCCAGTGCTGAAGGGAGAGATTGGTACCAGTCTTGGCTCCAGCAGTGATTAGTCCTGGCCAAACAAACTGGGAAAGTAGTGAACGCCACCTTAGCCAAGAAACATGGTGCTGGGGTCTTGTTCCTCACTGATGGGATTCATCCTGTTGAACAGTGACAAACCATATTTTGTCCACAATTCATCCCTCACCCATGGGTATTTCCCATCCATCCTGAAAGTGTGTCCTCACTTCCTGTGGTGTCTGGAGGGAGAGAGAGTGTGAATATCCACCTGTATTACACCCTTCTTCTTCTTCTTTTTCTTTTTTTTTTTTTTTTACCAAAGTCAATACTGACAGGTGAGAGAAAGTGGTTCCTCAGGCGAACAAAGAGTAGTTTTAAAAAAAACTGGACCATGACTACAAAATGACTATGTAAGAGGGAAAAGAGGGTAAATCAAGCCTGGTGGCTAAGTTCCTTAATGCCCTAAATTAATATCCACATGTGTTGATTTGGTGCTAGGTCACAGATATAATTTCCCACCATCAACATGATTTATATCAACAGATCACAGCAAATATCAGTAGTGAAATATATTGGTCTGTTGCACTGAGCAGGGTCATGTCCAATAACATGATTTAGCCTCTTTTTTTGTTTTAGTTATTTTGCTGTTCAAACACAGCTCCTGATGGGTCAAAGCTCTGAGGGTACAAATATTCTAAATGAATGCCTGAAAATGTGTCATGCTCAAAAAGCCTGATATTAAACCTATATGTCAGTGCAAATATTTCATCTGAACTACACATATTGACTTGCATTTTTTCTATGTAAGGTTAGGAAGGGAATACATTTGTTGTACTCATGCTCTCAGTGTAACCTAATTATTTTTTCTGCTTATTCTCATTTATCTTAAATATCATAAGCTCAATTTGTTGTGAACACTTTTGGTTTGGGTAAAAAGAGCAGAACTGAATGTGCAAAACCTGCTATAGCCTTCGGTGTGAAATGTGCAATCACCCAAGTCTCATATTAACATCTCATTATATCCACAATTTGCTGAATATTGAGGGTTATCGTGTTACAGAGGCCTGCTGGATGCCACTGGGTACAGTGGGAGCTACTAATCCAGCGGGAAAACTCCAGGTGGGTAGTACCAGTATGTTGCTGCAGGGGCTGTCCCAGAGGGGCTGCTTTTCATCCAGTGACAAGAAATTTATGAGTTCCTAGTCTACAGGGCTTTAAGATCCTTCCCCTAGTCCACTAATTTATGTTACTTCCTGTGTCTCACCCAGCTGTATCTATAGGGATGGGCAGTGAAAGCCAGAACGGCAGGTTGGACCTGTGATTTAATGGGTGGATCTTTGCCCAACAAATTTTCTTATTTTTCCTGGTTTTGACTTTGATTTTACTGCCACCTGTGGATTTGTGACTTATCTCTACCATCGTGTTTATTTGTAAATCTATGCTGTTTCTTCTGGACAGAGAGGGTCAATTAAAATACAGCTTCAGTTTCGACAATCCCATTTCCTTTCAAACATAAAGTGAACCTCTGAGGCTGTCAATCTGGATACAACCAGGTCATAATGATCTAATGATTACAAGAATTGCTCACACTAACTAACTAACTGTCAATGTTTTGTTTGTCTTTGGTTACAACATGAAAGAAATGCAATTATTCTTTGGAAATCACATTGATGCAAATCCCATCAGGACTTTCTTTTTTTAATCCCAAAACTTCTTCTGCCTTTTTTCACTTGATTAATTTTAAATTCAAATATTTTGCACTCGATGTTTATACAAGTGCAGTGAAGAAGTAATTTCCAACTGTTAAACACAGTCAAATTAGATTGGATTTGTATCAGAGTCTTTTATTGCAGCTCATTCAACCAATGGTGTGTTCTCTGAAAATATTTGAGGGTTGCATGCAGACTTTCTTCCTCTTTGAATGAATTAAATCCTCCTGAAAGAAAATCAATTGGCCTCCCTCAGTGAAGGTGTTTATGAGGGTGAAAATATAGATGGGATCTCAGTGAGGAGACTGTAGAACTGGTCATCCATCCATAGAAACAGCATCAGTCCTCCTTCACCTCCTCTGCCAAGTGTCGGCCTTCTGTTCTTCCTTGGTG
Source organism: Polydactylus sextarius (assembly GCA_016801845.1). Classification (NCBI taxonomy): domain Eukaryota; kingdom Metazoa; phylum Chordata; class Actinopteri; family Polynemidae; genus Polydactylus; species Polydactylus sextarius. The sequence goes on along the minus strand of CM028930.1, from coordinate 23,905,807 downwards.
CTTATAGCCAATATGTCATTGACTCTCTAGGGACCATAGCACACTTCCACCCACCTGAGATAACAACAATATATAAAAAAACACAATGTTATATAATGCTTTCACTGTATCAGCATAGTATGTTTACATTAATACACAAAAAATGGCAGTAGAGAAAAGATAAATAAACAAGCACAATCTTTGACACATGAATTCATTCTGTTGACTAATTGAAAGTCACGTCAACAGTGGTGACCTTTGGGAAAATGAAGAGTTCAAAACACAGCAAGCTATCACAGCTTATTAACTCTGATGTGTCATTTCCTTTATTTAACATCCTCAGTTAGAGTGGAAACTGATGCACAAAGGAGGACTCATTTAAAGGTTTGGTTTGTTATAAAAACAAACTAGACACTGCTATCTTAGTAGTGATGAAGCTAATGAGCTAAACTTCAGACAGTCAGCAATTTTAGCTAGTTTGGAAAACCTTTATTTATCTCCTCCAACATTTCTTTATTAAATAAAATGATAATTCAATAAATTCCTGCAGTACCAGCTAGAGTTAGCATGTTCTCACAAGATTTACATCTTCAGATTGGGGATTATCAACATATTATCTTGTGGATTAAAGCTAGACCTAGATGTGTGGATAAATTCAGTTGCTCTGATGTGACCTGAACCACGATGCCCAAACACCTTATTTTAACCTTAATTGCAACTTTAACCCTAAAACCAACTGCTGTATTTTAAAAGCAGTGAGTAACAACCCACGTGCCTTTACTTCCCAGAAATGCTTTCACTCTAAAAGTTTAAACCTCTGAATTGTCCTCACACAGACAGGAGTGTGTTACCAGAGCTCCACAGCAACAAACAGTGACCCCATCTCTCACCTTTATTCTCCCACATGTTCACACTCTCAGCAGCAGCATGAACGTTTCCTCATGCATAGCTAAAAGGCAGTTTTGCCTGTATGAATAGCACTGCAATCTACATAGGCAACATAAATCAGGGCGAGCCGGCGTGATCAAAGATTTAATCTTGGGTGGTCTTCGTGGGACATGGAAGATCCATCTTCACAGATGAGAGGTCCATTTCCCCTGACACCTCTGACAATGCCAGCTCCATCGGCAAGCGAGACATTCAGAGGCAGATGGTATCTGTCTGAGAGTAGATTCTTCCTCTGGAAACGAGTCCCATTTCTAATAGCCTTATAAAACCAATGCCTCTCTAATATCTCTGGTTTTTAATTCAAACTGAAACTAACCTGAAACGTTGACATGAATACATCATCAGTGACGGATATAAACATTTCAGTCAAAGATCTATCAATCTATGTCATTATCAGTGGAAGTCGATGCTTTTAAAAGAGGAAAGACGGACTGGAGATAGTACAGAGCTCCAGCAGACTTTCTTTTTTCTTTTTTTCTTTTTTTCTTTTTTTTTTTTGGACAGATGGCAACTCACTGTGACACACCTCAAACAGCTGCTGCATAATTTGCCCTTCGTCAGATGAGCAGGAATGTTGTTTACCACTTTTCTATCACAGTCGTCATTATTAAAAAGCTTTCCTTCATATGTCATTGATGGAACATCAACTCATGGCAACATTTCACTGAATTAGACCAGAACAAAGTGGATTTGATATTTCTGTTTTGAATATTTGTGAGAAATCCCAACAAGTGAGAAGTAATTCCTTTTTTTCCTTAAATGCAGAGAATCAATCTATATCTATACTTTTACAATTTATACAGATGGATGTAAACATTGTTCGTATAGCATAAAAAAAAGAGCACATGAATTTCCATTAGTGTAGTGACTAATGCGTGACTAATGTGAAATAACAGAAATTCAGATCAACGCCCACCCAGAAAAACATGATGAGGAGGAATCATTTGCAAATATTAAGTCAAAACCATCATTTAATTTTACATAATAAACAAATGTTTTCCCTCGAATTATATACGAGGTTCTCAAATTAAAAATATTCAGATTGTGTTGCAGAGGTTGAAGATGACTCCTACTGTCTGTGAACTTTGATGATTTGAGTTTTTCACTTTTCAGTTGTAATAATTTCCAGTTGTTTGTTTCATTTTGGTTCAAGTTTTCCAATGATTGAATCTGGCTTAAATAAATAAGCGATTCCTTGTAAGTCTACACTGGCTGGGCTCAGTTGTTTGCATGGCAGTGTAATAAAACCTCCACATATTTATTGATTCTTACAGGCTTGTCCCGTGGGTTGGATATAAAAGGGAAGAAATACATCCAGGGTACTTAATCCATACAGTGCATTTCTCTTATCTGAATTGTATCTGTTAGTATGATCCATTTTCTTGAGTGGTCCCAGTCCACATCTGAGGACAGCTTGTCTGTACATCGACATATATCCCGCAATGTTATGAGACAGACCATTAGTTTATTGCTCAGCCAGCACTGGCAAGCAAGTGAGCGTGAACAATGTGAGAAACTGAAGAGGAGATGGAAACATTCGTTGCTGATGAATTGAGAGAAAAGATGGAATTGTTGGTTTCTGAACTCTTTTTATTTTTGGGCTTGAATTAAATCAAATGAATGTCAGTCTAAAGTAAACACGATGAAGGACACACGGTTTTGTGATTGATTACATGCACTACTTAACCTGTCACACCACGGAGGAAAACTCATAAATTAAACCAATTTGATCAACGTGCAAATCTTGTGTTAGCGTTATTTCTGAATGTCAGTGCTATTAAATCCAGCTGCTGCATCTTGCTAAGTTGCATCTGTGACATTTGCAGAAGAAATGCCACCTCGGAGCCGTTTGCTTGCTGCACCTTCGATGTGCTGGAAGCGATGGGGAAAAAAAAAAAAAAACAACAGAAACAACAGCTTGCCATGGTCTGTTACCATGGAAATGTGTTCGACCTCTTTCAGATGAGAAGAGGAAGAAGAAGAAGAAGCTTGGTTCATTTGTTGGAGCACTGCTTCACTTTCACTCCGTCCAGAATCACACATGATTATACGCTCACTCCCCAGATAAAACACAACAGCTGTTTGTTTTATTCTCAAGGGTGACTTGAAATGGTGGTATGCATGGAGGAGCAGACCCTCCTCTCCTCCCCCTCCTCTCCTCTCTCTCTCTGTCTCTTTCTGTCTCTTGCCAACGTGCAGCTACAGCGATGACACGCTGTACTGGAACATGAGAAACCCAGCGAACACTGTTGCCATGACGACCCAGCCAGAGGATAACTGTTTTACAGCACATAACACCACCCACCACCTCGGCTGTCTCACAAATATGTTGCTCTTCTTTACTGGCAGTGGTGAGAAGCTGTGGTAGTCACTCACAGTTTCTTATCTGAACTCAAAGAGTTTTTTTTTTACTTTCTGCCTCCACTGGATCTTTTTATATTTTATTATTAGCATTAAAATAATCGAAAACAAGTAAAAATGAAAATGTCACAATTGCAGCAAGAACATCTGTAATTCTCCATCTCCATAACATAAATAAACACGGTTTTTATGATGCCAGAAACACAACCCTGATGTACATTGTGTTCTAGATAATTTATTCATTTCTAATAATTAAATTTAAATATACACAGAAATGCTAATCCAGTATGTATCTACACTCTTTTCTGGTCAGAATTTGTTGACGATATACAACATAAGGTATCTAAGTGAATGTAGCAGCTTCGCAGTCAGTGACATGGTGAAATGACTCATTACAGGGTGAATGAAATCACACTAACAAGACCAAAGTTTACGACCTGCAGATGTTGGATTCACAAAGTCTTGGACATTGTGAGAATCAAGCTCGTTTTATGCCAGTTACTATCTATATCGATAACAAATAACAAAAAATAGAAATGTAAACAACATTTTATAGAATCATGGTTATGATTTCATTTTCTATTATAAACATCTATGCTATCCTGCCTCGCTGCCATAAATGATCCTGATCCTCATGATATCCGAGACTTTGCGAAGCCGACATCTCCGGGTCGTAGACCCTGATCTTACAGGTGCTGGTTTTTCACCAAGAGATGGTGGAGGTTAACCCTGACCCTGTAAGGAGTCATGTAACCATAACATTGACTATGAAAATGATACACTCACTTCAAATTTTTGCCTTGTAAACCTGTAATACTACTATCCTTTTTTCTTGTTTTGAAATGCTCCTTGTTTGTATAGCACTTTTCTTAGAAAAAAATATGTAGCAGAAAGTGTTTTACAAAAGCAATTAAATAACCCGCCACATCAACATGAAGATTGGTCTGCAGGGTGGAGATCTGTCTGTAGATCTGACAGCTCTAGGAGCTTCATAAACCAACAGCAAATCAGATAAATATTTTGGACTAAGACCATTACAAGGCTTAAAAACCAGTAAAAAATCTTATTCTTAAGATCAATCTGGAAACACAGGATTTGGTATGACATGTGCTCTCTCTCTCTCTTTGTTATGGTTGATTATTATCACCAAACTAAGCAAAAACCTCCTCATTATATTACTCTTTTTGTATACTACAGCATAGATCAAATACCAGTATTTGGTATCATCCTTCTTCTTGTCATGACACTAATTAGTCGGAATATTCTCCCTGACAACTGGATAATTGATTGGCCAGCAGGGGAAGATGTTTTTGGTTAATTGACTCCAAGAGTTAATCAATTATCATCTGTCTCAACAAATGTAAATAATCTGTGTAAATGTGCTACTTGTAATGTTTTAATTGTGAGAAGACAGAACCATGTTGGTTCACACGTGTAGAACATAGTGACGCTGACTCAGTCTCAACATCGAAACGGATGATTTCTGATCTTTGTGCTTCTTGTAATAAGACTAAATTAATCCTCATTACATCGTTATTAAAGAGACTAAACAATAATATGAGAACGTTTCACTAAAAAAGAGCAGATCCACGTTAACGCTGCTCTCTTGTAGTAAACATAACCTTTTGTTTACTGGGTTTTGTGAAGCACAAACAGATCTCAGTCCACACTTGTCGAAATCAATGTGATGTAAACGAATGTGATGTTGTATTAGCATCGATGTCTCACCAGAGGACCGGACACTGCTGCCCTCTGCACATCATCCTCACTGAACCTGAAGTGCTGTTTTAGATGCAGTCGCAAACCATTTTTGAGGTTAAAACTGCCTCAGAGATCTGTCATATACATAACATGTTTCACGCTTCAAATGATGGAACCAGTCAATCTTAATTTGACATAAATCGTCACCTTGATTGCGTCTCGGTGACATTTAGGCGAAGCGTCACCTTTATTAGGTTTCTCTGGAAGATTGACAGCGAAGCTGCGACGCAAATCACAAATGGCACCAAAGGTGAATAAAAGTAGATAAAGATAAACTGATCAAAAGAAAACAGAATATTCTAAAGTGACATTGTGTCAGTTTGATGAAACAAACTATAGTTTCAAGTGTAAGACAACACATGTGACAATGACTCATTGATATTTGTCACCACTGCAGCATCATCTCTGCACCATCGCTGCATTTTAATGAGGCCACGACAAGCGGCCAGGCCTTCGTTAATAAACCTGAAGATGAAACATGACCCTGGCTGTGCTATTGACGTATCCTATATGAGGTGGCAGATTCAGGACATTCCTTATGTACCTTCTGTCATCATTAGCCTCCGCCCAGGCAGGATCCTATCAGAATATCCATCCACAACCAACAATGTGGAACGCCGGGGGGGGAGGAGGAAGCTGGCGTTCTCACAGACTTGATTACTCACATGGGTGAAAATTCATTTTGGTTAACCATCCCTCCGTGTTATGATTGGCTGAACTAATGGCCCATAAGCACACCTGATTACACAAAAGTGGTGAGACTGATTGGTGGAATGATAGCATTGCTCCTGGGGAATTCAACTTCAATAAGTCATTTCCACTTCCATTGAAGAGAAGCAAAACAGTAGCAGACAGGGGTTAATTTTTTTTTTCTGACAACAACATTGAACTAATTATATTAGAGGTTGTAAAAGTATCATAACTTGCACATAAGGTTTAAAAATAATCTTCAAAAGCAATAAAATGGCAAGAAACCTCCGGCTTTGAGCCACATTCATGAAACTTGGCCATGAGATAAAACTAACCTTTACAGACACAATGGTGTTGAAACAAAGGCTAACGCTATGAAAAATGTGCCCCAAGGAAAACTAACTAAAGGTTATGCAAATGCTTTTATTTTGAAATTCAGACTATTCAGGGGGAAACCTGAGAACTATATAGTGAAAATACATGTTGGTGCACATATAAAACCATCGACCTCAGGCCAGGTTTTCCTCCTGTGTTTAAAAATATCTTAAATAAATGTAACGACTGTCGCCGGTTTGATATAATCATCTTCTGTCGTCTCAGCGACGTTATGAACCTCAAACTTTGTCTGTCCACGTCCACATGTAGCCAGAGTTGGAGCCTGAACTTTTCAACACATACCAGTTTTCAGTGACAGAAATGCGTCGTGTGCGTGTGGACGTATAACCTTAGTCTCCTGTTGGAGGTGAAACACATTTTCAATCCAAAAACTCATCCACCAGGTAAAACTGTGACCGTACAGCATATTTGTGTGACCAGATGTGTCCAGTATCTGAGCCATCTGATCTGACTCAGCAGCAGATGGTGGTGAGCAAAACCCCCTTTCCTCCATCCTCCACTGAAGTGTTTAGATCAGGATGTGAGAGTGGAGAAGAGATGTGTGAGGTTTTTTTCTTTCTTTTTTTTTTCTCTTTTCAGCCTGGGGTGAGGAGCAGCTTTTTTAGAAAGTCCAAAGTATTTCTGCTCTTTCTTTTCAAGACAGCGATGTCCACATCCCAGGAGTCCAACACATCTCATATGCACATACAACACAGCTCAATGTATGTAGGTAAAACATCTAACATCAGTAAAAAATCTAGAGATGAACTCAAACATTGACGATGAACCTCAACTCATCTTCACCGAGGGAAAAGCACAAGGTTTCCACTGTGAGGAGGTTTTTTTTTTCGTGTGACAAGTGTTTTCAGAGAGCACTCGGAGGAAAAATGGAGTGTGTTAATAAATTGGCAACAGAGTTCATGCAAATTGGTGAGACTTTTACCTCAGCGCTGCCAATTTTATTGACAGAGAAAATGCTGTTTTGTTCAGGGAGCACGTCTCAAAGCAGCAGTGCGTGCACCACAATGATTTGCACAAACTGTTATCAGTTGGCAAGTTGCTCACATCCAACTCCAACTGTCTGCATGGATGACTTACTTATTAACTATATTAGATCTTGGGCCTTTTTTTTAATGCTACATTTACAAGAAAAATGTACAATTTCTTCTTTAAAAAACACTTTTAAAGGTTAGATTTCTTCCTATTAATAAACTGATAATCTATTAAGTGAGTATTAAGGAATTTATTGATAACATATCTAATAAAACATCCGGTAATGTTCCAGTCTTCCCTGGCGACAGCCCACTCATTAGTTCATTGAGATATCATTTGATTTAATGTGATTTAAGGTTTGATGTAAAACGACCATGTGGAAGTGGAGCAGAAGATACGACCTGAATGGGAGAAAAGACAGATTATCTTTATGGAGCAGGGGGAAGTCAAATATCTTCATGGAGCCGTGTGACATTCATTAACACTCGGCAGAAGGAGGGTGGACTCACAGCATCTCGTCACTCAGCGTGTAAGCTCATTAACTATGAGATTTATCCTCCTCCGTGGATTTTAATGCTCCACAGAGGATTAATATCAGGTTACTGTGATACTTTTGGAGGACACGATATTAGATATTTATATTTATCAACAAAAAAAAAGGTAAATATCTTTAAAAGAACAAGACATTATTTAGAGTTGAGAGTTTGTATTTTACATAAACTCTGTCGCAATACAAGTGCATAATTGTAATAAACAAACTGCACAAAAAGCATTTACTATAATTTTAGTAATAATTTGCATCTGTACATAGTGATAATCTATTAATAAATTCAATATAAAATAATTAAATCATATCAAAATTATATTGTTTTCTGAAGCTGCTGAGAGACATCAGACACCAGTGACATCAAATAAGGACATTTGAATCATCTTTCATGTGTGTGTTTTCATCAAATGAGATGTTTTTGCAGCATTGTGTGTTGGACAACAACATATGTATAAAGACGTGGTCAAACCAGGATTTTAATCTGCTTAATCTGATTTTAATAAGCTTTGTCTTGTAAAAACTAGACTTTATCTCATAAACTAGTAAAACTACACTGCTGCTGCTTTTGACATCATGTGACTCCCATCTTATGCTACATTAACATGTAGCCTGGTATTTACAGATACAGACATTTCCTCCTCTCTGTTTTCAATAATATCCGTGTTCACACCAAATCGTTTTCCAGAAAATATTCATTTACACAAATTCACATAAAAACACCACAAAAACACAAACAGCTGAGGAAAGATCGACTCACCTCGACTAAAACTAAATTATCAACTGCAAAAAAAAAATGTTGCATGATTATCAACAAACCTAAATTAATACATGTGGGAAATGTAGTTGACTGTTAATTAATAATCATCTTTATCTTTGTTTTGTGGTTTGTTTTTTCCAAGTTAGTTAATTTTTAGACTTTGCAACAGTCATTCTTCATTCTGTCCCTTTAAGATGTCATTTAATTTAACAGTAAATCCTTCTGAATAAAGAAAACCACAGACAATAAAAAGTAACAAGAGATCAGCCACTTTTATTTAGAAAGAGTCCCAAAAAATAAACAAGTTAGCACACATTCCAGATACAAAATGTCAGTGAGAATAGCCTGAATATGCGATGAAGCAACTACGGCAAATGTTTCTATTGTTGATTACAAAAACAGCAGTGATAATAATAATAATAATAATAATAATAATAATAATAATAATAGTACATTTCTCCTCCATTAGCTGTTGTAGAGGAGCGATCTCCAATTTTAGGAAAAAAAAACAGATAAAATCAAATAAAATAAATCTAATAATTAAAAGTGCTCGTCTGTATAATTTGTGTAAGTTGTGGTTGGAGTGTGTAACTGGAAAAAAAAAATCTAATTTATTATTTTAGTGGAGGCAAAGTATCTTTGATGCTTTAATGCGAAGGGGCTATAATTTTTCATATTTAAACTTTTTATATAAAATATATGTATATATGTATATATTGTATATACTGTGTATGTCTAACATTGTATTTCCAACTTCAAACAGTAAACCTCACAACTTCAACATTAAAATGAAAACGCATGTTTTTGGCGGAAGTGAAATAAACTTAATGTCGTATTTGCGGCAACAACATGCAACTGGTGCTACTTTATTGTCAGATCAATGCAAAAATACATGGAGACTGGAAACCAAAGCGAAAAAAAAAAGGCTATTGTATTAGCACTGTCATTGTCACCAACTGTACATCTAGTTACAAAAGTTACAGAATGTATCATTTACATTCACTGAGATGACAGTGATTGATTATATTAAGACTATATCCATATCTACTGGCACTAGAATTTGGCACTCTTTACTTATTTGGCATTTGAAACCACCACGTAAAACCATGTGGGTGTTGATGCCTCTTTTTGATGATGATACCATACTGTCATGTTTTATTTTATTTATTTATTTTTTTGTTTTTTTTTTTTTCATTTTTTATTTTTTTTTAAGTTGTTTCGCATTCATGGCAATGTAAACAGATTAATTTCCTCTTTGAAAAGTAGAACATCAACCCTGGTCCTCTTCAGAAAAAATACAAAAAACAGCAAAAAGCACTGAAGCAAACGAGGAGACAAAAGTAGAAAAGCAAAAGTCGCGGCACTCGAGTCTAACAAGAGAAAACATAGAAGGATTTGATTCCAAATGTCAAGCATTGACATATTTTTCATATCAACACCAAATGTTAAAGAATAAAATATACAGGAAAGTTTAGAATAGGAATTAATTACATGATTTCACCGTCTCCGTCCTCCATATGCAATGTATTTGGCTTTAAAAATATGGAACTAGAAGCTGTTTAGTATTTTTTCTTTCTTTATACTCACACATGAAGATGTTTATATCCAACCAGTATGTAAGCAAGTTTATTTAAAAGCTATTTTGTGAAAATACATAAAAATATTTTTTTTTCAATAAACTTTTTTTTCCGTTGATTTTCTTAGAAAAAAAGGACAATTTCACATCTTAATGCAGATGGTATCAAGTGTGCTTGAAAATCCTGTTTGGCGGTGGTGGCTACAGAAACAGTGTGTGTGTTTTTTTTTTTTTGATGACATTTTCCCCAACACACACACACACACACACACACACGAACACACATACACTCCCCCCAATGCTCTTCACACACAACACACACACTTTCACACACACTCAGCTGAGATGACTGAAACTCTGACTCCCAGAAGCAGCCGCTGCCGTCGATCCAGCCCTCGTTTCCATCTCAGTCCAGTCCAGATAGATTGATAGGAAAGCACGGTGTCACCAGTTTAGAAAAAAAAAAAAAGGAGCCTCCCTTTTTATACTCCAAGATGTAATTCTGCCCAGAGACGGAGGCGTTTTAAACGGTGCGAAATTGAGACAGACAGCAACAATACAAGTCTTTGTGAGAGACAAAATGAAGCCTCCGTCTCCATCTACTTTTTCCCTTTTTTTTCACCAGACAGAGACAGAAAAAAAGTGCCAGAACAGAAGGAGGAAGGGAAGGACAAAATAAAAAGGAATCACTCTATTGAAACCATTGTAAGGCACTCAGAAGTTTCTCATTGATCAGGACAGATCTGTCAGGCTGACGTTAAGTCCCATATCAGGTCTCACGTAAGGGACAGCGTGGACAGCTTTAGGAAACTCTGGAGTCATCACCCGACCATTCTCCCCAGTACTCCCAGTGACGGAAAGTCTCGCTTTATTCCTCATGGCGTCCCCGAAGGTCATCTAGAAAACCGCACAGAGTCACATGTACACGCACGAACACAAACATTAAGACATTCACACGCACACACGCAAGGATTCATACACAAACAAGGGAGCGACATGTTAGTTTGAAGCATCTCCACGTGTGTAAGCTTAAAAGATTATAAATGTTCAAAACATGACGATGTAGATGAGAACTGAACGTGACGTTCATGGGGAATACAATGCCAGATGCAAATGATCATGTAAAGGTCTATGCATGGTCATTGCAAGCATTATTGTTGAAGATGTGTTACTAGGACAGAGGTATTAACAAGCATGGCCATCAACAGTCATACATGAAAATGGTTTCAAAGAGTAAGGAAACTTAAATGGACAAACACAACTTTAAGTTTTAAAAAAGGGGGATTTCTCTCTCTCTCTTATTAAATCATAAATCACCAGTACATACGATCCTTTGGCCAAACCTCTTCATTCACTAACACTGAAGGATGGAACGGATGGAGCCAAAAAGCGTGCAGTTGGGGGGAATTTATGAAAACCTCGTTCCCTACCCCCTAAATTTTTACACTTTCGATCCCATATACGTTGTAACCTTCCTTATAAGTTGCAAAATTCTGTGAATTCTGCGAGGAAGTTGGGTTAATATTCTGTGCATTCTTTGCCACCTTCATTCGTTTCGCCTCGGCTCTGGACTTGTAACAGAACTCAATCAAGGCCACCAGCATGGCCAAACCGAGTCCTCCGACCAGAATGTAGAAGACCCCAGCCACGTTGCTCAGGCTGAGGGCGCTCGTCTTCTCCTGCGAAACGCACACGAGACCAGGGTCAGTGACGGGGCAAAGGTGAAACGTCAAAAGATTATTATTATCAATATTATTACTATTATTATTATTATTATTACTTTCCTTTTATATAAAAATGTACATGAATAAAACAAAAATCACAATCACAACACAAACTTAAAAAAATGCACAAAAAATGCACCACTATATCTAATAATAATTATTATCTTTTTTTTTAAACAGCCAATAATAACTAGAAAAGCACAAAAATAGCAAGACAACTAACACATAGGTGCTTTTTTCATTTATGAGTAAATTTAAAAGCAATGTAGCGAGTAAGGTTAGTATTTTTATCAAAATGAAATGCAGCAGCAGTTTGTACGCAGTGCATATAACATCTATATAAGTGTCGTGTTATATCTACGTATATATATTAGAAATTTGTACTGTACAAGGACCATTTACATGGGTTGCCCATTACAAAGGGCTAAGCTGTTACAAACGTGCTTGAAGACTTTTACTTATAGACAGAGACAAGAGGGAAGACAGCTGAGTAATAAAACCAATCAGGGTCTGACACATACAGTACAGTGAGGTTTCATCAGCTTTATAAACACCCATGT